>LFZO01000237.1:0-61668 GCA_001578225.1 Pseudocercospora musae | reverse complement strand
GAATACTCTAACGACTCCTACTATATCGCCTACTTCCTTACTTATAGTAGGAGAGCGCTAGGGATCTCTAGAAGCTAGTATCGTCGCATTGTTAAGCAAGTACGGCGGTTCGTAGTCAAGGATAGGCATCTATAGCGATAGTCTATAGTTAACGCCCCTCTATAGAGAGTTATCGATAATATAGAAGCTAGATAGGAGATCCTATATGCCCTTTACGAGGAGAACGGTTACCGAGCGGCCGAGGGAACTTTTAATCTATTAAGAAGGCGGTATTAGTAGGATAGAGTCTAGGCTAACGTTTCTAGGTACTATAAAGACTATCCCGAATATGCGTTCCGTAATAGTTATCGCCGGGCTAGTAAACTTCGTATATCTACTTAGTAGTCGGTCGGGGAACGCTAGTATATAGACGCGGTTTATATCAATAGTAGCAATAGTATACTAGTAGCTCGAGAGGCGTTATCTCGGTAGCTAGAAGCATAGTATTTCTATTTGTCTTCGAAAAAGATTACTATAACGTATATAGCTAAGTTCCTATAGAAGGACATCTTTTGTAGATAGGGTACCCTAGCCGAGATAGTGCTTAATAACGCTCTAACTAACTTTACCGAGGAGGTCTAAGTACTAATCGTTAGCTACGGAGCCAAGATAGTTAAGATCTTACTATACTACCCTAAGTCGAACGCTATAGTCGAAGTTAGATATAAAGCCCTTCTTGATACTATCGCTAAGCTTACAAATAGAGGAGATAGGCGGATACCGATTACTAATTATATATCCGCTATCCTATAGGCCGACCGTACTACTACTATTAGGACAACTAGCCTTATACCTATAGAAGTTATAATAGGGCGAGAAGTAGTCCTACCTATCGAACTTACCTATCGTACCTATAGTGTCTTCGATTAGGGATTAGTTAGGGACCGTTCCGACCTTTTATACTTATATACCAAGGCTCTCGAAGAGATAACAAGTACCGTAGAGGAAGGGCTTACTCGCTAAAGGCGCCTCTAGGAGGAGATAAAGTAATACTTTAACGATACCTAAGGCGTAGACTACGCCCCCTTTAGGGAAGGGAATCTCGTACTAGTCTTCTAATCGGAGCTAAAGACGAGCTTCTTATATAAACTTGCTTTCCGCTAGAAGGGACTATATCGCGTTTAGGAAGTACTCTATAAGGGCGCTACTTACCGACTTTAGGAGCTAGATAGCTCTATACTAAAGTATACGTAGCTAAGGGCTAACCTAAAGAAGGTAGACTTTATAAGGGAACCTACTATATCGCCCTAAACCGATAAGGAAGTATTAGTAGGGGTAGAGAATATCGCTAGAGACCTAGACCCGTTCCGCGAAGATCCGAATACCGTTCTAGACGCTAAGCTACCGGAGAAGTTTATATACCTACAAATAAGGCTTAGTAAGTTATTAGTAATAACTCAAGAAGAAAGGGACGGATATATACGAGTTAGCTTCGTACGATTTAGCCTATAGTCGGAGTCAAAATTAGAGTTAGAATCGGAGGTCGATACCGATACTAGGTCTTAACTAGACTAGATACGGGAGCTAGACTACGAGTCTAACGACGGAGAGCTAGACGATAGGTAGTTTACTAACGAAGATCCTAAAGTCCTAGAAGCGCTAACTAGTAGATAAGGCGACTTGCGACTAGATATTTAACGTTTCCTATATTTGTTTATTTAATTGTTCTACCTAATCTTCCTTTCTATAATACTATTATACTAGCTATGTATATTTCCTTTATACTTGCCTTGTTTTTAGAGTTTACCTTTAGGATTTCGACTTATAATAACCCCTATAGGAGTAATTAGTAGGAGCTATTAGCTACTAAGCTATTTCTTTACCGAGGTTCTACGATATATCGGCTCTACGCGCGCTATCGGTAGTAGCTAAGCGAGACGTATAGAAAGGGAGGCGCCTACGAAGCCTTACTAACTAGAGAATCGGTCGCTTATTAGGAACCGATACTAGTACTTAAAGGATAGCTACGCTAATCGGGGGGACTACATCCCTATCTATATATAGTAGGAAGGAAGGAATATCTAGAAAAACTAGGTTACGAGTAGCCTATATAGGAGGGGCATAGACTACTTTTATATAAGGATCTATTAGACGATCGATTAGAAGGGAATCTTGCGATCTAATAATCCCTAGAGGGATTATTAGCGAAAACTTACTAGGACGTTCCCTAGAAAGCTAGGTCGTAAGGCGACTAATAGCGATATACTAACTTGGTCTACTATTAGATAGGTAGATAGTAGGAGCGGAGCTATAGCTAGGAATATATGCGGAGCGCCGAGAAAGTAAAACTTTACTTCCTAAGGTTTCGGGATAGGCCGCCCGCGTGCCTATATACGTACGACTATTTAAGTATAAATTTACTCGAACCTCCGAGTAATCGCCTATATATACGCGCCTACTATTATAGGTAAACGACTACCTACGGTCTTTGTTCTAAAAGCCTTATTAATAGGCGCCTATACCTACTTATCTATTCTTCCCTCTCCTAACTAACTAACCTTCTAATATAGCTAAGGAATAGGGACTCGTCCCTACCGACCTAGTACTACTAGCTTCTTCTTCGACTACCTATCGGTTTAGTTAATCTACTACTATTGTTTAGCTAGGCTAGAGCGCTACTTCGCTTAGTATCTTTATAGTTCTAGAAAATAGCGAGCTTACTTAGGTTACTAATCTTACCGACGCGTTCGAGATTATAGTAGGTATTACTAACTACTAGGCAAAGATCGAGGCGACTCGATAGCTACTTACTATCCTCGATAGGGCTAGCGAGAGCCTAGTAGTTACCGTTACTATAGGTATAACGGATCTCCGCTAAGGACTTAGTAGGACTATCGACTTCAAAGACCTAGTTCTCGAGGGCAAGGAGCTCTCTAAGGCCTACCTATCGCTTACTATCGTCGAGGAGTAGGGTATAAATATCCGCTATCGCCTTAACTATCTAACTATAACCCTTAAGCATTAGGGTAGTCTAATAGCGCTCCCGTAGAGCCTAGTTAATTTCGCCTACAATAGCGCGGAGCGAGCTAAGAACGTTATAGCCTTCGTTAATAAGAATAAGAACTATCGACAAGGTACTAAGCTCGTTAGTAAGACTATAATCTATCGTATATTATCTACTCCTAAGAAGATAGGCCGATAGAATCTAAGCCTTACTTTTACTAATAGCGACTTCGACTCGAAGTATTATAAGAAGTATAAGAAGGAGATCGCTACTATTAACCTAGGTAGTTAGGAGGTTATATAACTACTAACTAACAAGGGGTACCGTATTAGTAGCTCTAGGTTTATCGTAGAGGGACTAGCTTATATTGTACCCTTTATTACTCCGTCCTAGTACTAGGCAATCCGTTATTAGGCTAAAGTATAGAAGGTAGTAGACGAGGTAGCTACCCGAGAACTCGCCGCTTAAGAGAGTACTAGGCTACGTCGTACTACTACTCCGCCGACCCGTCTATAGTAAGAATAGGCTACTAAGATAGCTAAACTACGCTAGTAAGAGGAGGAATATAGGTAGGAAGCGTTACGCCTCGAGGCTATAGTAATAGAGGAAGATACTAAGTCGGCTAGTAGTAGCGATAGGGGCGAAGAGATAGATTTCGAGGTAGAGATTAAGGACGTCTATGCCGACTATATAGGCGGATAGTTCGGTCGGTTTATAGCCGAGCTAGATACTATAAGCGTTAAGGGCAAGGATATTAGTTCCTTTGCGGTAGTCTACGATCTAGCTCGGCAATTTAAGGACCTATATAATCCTAACGAACTAGAGGATATCTACGCCAAGTACCTAAAGATATATGCTAAGTTCTATAGCCTCTAACTAATTAACGCGAAGGATAACCTTACTAATTAGCTCTTTCTACTCGGTAAGAATAGTAATACGGAGGAGGAGTTCGAGGCCTTTCGTAGCTCTAATAAGGCTTACTACTTTACTAGTACTCTAGTTACTATAGTACTAGTAGCGCGTCTTGGCTTATACGCCTTTATACTAGTTTAGTCTAACGTACCGACTATACTAGGCCGATTTCTATAAGTAGTTACTCGAGCCTTCGGGTAACCGGAAGTTATAGTAGTAATAACCGAGCAAGGTAGTACGGCGGTTAACAATATCCTTAACTAGGCTAAGAACCTAAAGGGCAAGGCGTATAGTCTTATAGAGGAGATAGTTACGGAGGTTATAATATATTACTAGTATCTCCGTAGCTATCCGCCGGAGAAGTAGACTAGTATTAACCTACTATAGATCTATAGTATTAGTAACTAGCTAGTCCGATAGAACCTACCGTTATAGCTCCTTATAGTTGCCCTTCGACCCGATTACGTATACGAGCTTATCTCTATACCGAAGTCTACTAAGTTCTATTACGAGTACGATATACCTAAGAAGAGTAACTTGCCTCTAGTAGAGACAATACGCTTAAATAGTAACGTTCTAGAGCTAATCGAAGGCATCGGCGCTAATCGAATCTATATATCGGTCTCCTTCGAAGTAGAGGATAAGCTTGCCTACTCTTAAGGTATCGACTATATATATAATCCGGAGATTTTCGCTATATAGGTATAGAAGCTTAAGGCTCGCGGCCTTATACTATCGAACGGCTAGGTAGGAGAGCTAACCGATAAGTATCTTACGAACGAGGATTTAGAGGCTATAAGCGGATAAGGCAAGGCTACGTAGTAGAACTTAAAGCCGCTATCGGAGGGTTCTACCTCGTTTAGTATACCGTATCTACCTTACGGCGATATTGCCGGTACCGCTACTCGGATCCGCATAGATCTAGGCTTCTATCGCGTTAAAGGAAATAAGGTTAAGGATTTCAATCTTACCGTCGCCTAGGTTATAGAGGCTTACTAAAGCCTAATATCTATTACTCGCTAGGGTAGTACGATTCTATACGCGTTCCCTTACGCTATCTAGCTTACTAGCCTTAGGCCTATAGTAGACGCTCTTATAGGTCGTATTCCGTAGTCTAATCCCTCTATTTAGGAGGAGCTTAATTTGGTTTTCGCGCTAGACTCTAAGGGCCTTCGGGGCTATATTAAGGAGTAGAACCGACGTGCCTACGATACGATTCGCGAGGCACTTACGCTTTAATCTAACCTCGAGTGTAAGTTGTATAGCGAGAAGAGCTACTATACCTTAAAGAGCCTCTCCGACCGATAGGAAGACGATAAAGTACTAGACGAGAGCTACGGCAAGTACGAGCTTCGCTAATTGCCTACGCTTAGGGTTAGACGGTAATTAGGGGGGATACTACCTAAGAATAGAACTACAAGTAGTACTATTAATAGACCTAGGATTAATGGCCCCTAGGGGTACGATTGAAAGTCTATCTAAGGTAGCGAGCCGAAGAGCTTACCTATTTAGTTTCTATATACATAATCGCGGTATTGTATCTAGTTAGATACCTAGAAAGGGAGGGATATTAGCTAGCAACTAGGACATACTTAACTACCGAGTTAGGTAGGGGCCTCGATTAGTATATATAGCCCTCTTCCTACTAGGGAGAGATATTATTAACCTTCGTTTAGTATATACTACTAGTTACATTTTATATGCCTCTACTATAGAGCTCTAATTACTACTATATACCTCTACGACTATTACGATAGTTAGTCTACCTAGTATAGCTACCTATAGCCTAATAGGTTATACTCCCTATAGTCCCTTCCTATACTACCTAGCCCTTAGGTTTATATAGGTTTAGGTTCTACTTATTACTACTATAGCGGGTAGCGGCGGTAGGTAGCTCTCGAGGTATCCTTCTATACCCTTATCGATTCCTTCTACTAGGGCGATATCTACTTCGCCTATAGCCTTCCCTAGTCCCTCTATCTTACTACTAAGCTATAGTCGAATCCTACCTAGATCGGGATAGCGCTAGGACCTAACGAAGACTATCCCTAGAATCGGTCTATCTTCGTTAGGCTCGTTACGCGCCTATAGTCTACCTAGGTATCGGATAGGCTAGGTAGCTACCTCCTCGACGTCGGTATTTATATCCTCGAGCCCTATACGTTCGCCTCCTAGCTCGTAAGCCTCTACTAGGCCTATCTACGCTAGGGCTATATAGTTATCTATAGCGTATAGGCCCTCGTAGACTTCCTTACTATCCGCTATCCTAAGCCTCGGACTATCTAGCCCTTAGGGCTCCCTACGCCGACGTCCGCCTCGTCCCCTTCTATAGCCTCTATACGATAGCTAATAGCCGTCTACCGCGTACCTATACCTACGCCCGCGCCCTTATATCCCGACTACGAGGCCCTCGTAGCTATCCTTAACGCTATCGGGACCTCGTCCGTCTACTAGCTATACCTAGTCGCCGCTACGCCTAGCGCCCTAGTATAGCTATACCTATATCCGGTCTATCCTAGCGGAGCTACTACCTAGCTATAGCTCGACTATCCCTCCTTAACCTACTATATATACTACCGGTATAGGCTAAGCTAGGACGTATACCTAACTAGCGTATAATCCGGGATATACCGCTAGCTAGCGCTTAGTCCCCTCGTACGGAACCTCGTTAGCTAGCTCTAGAGTAACGGCGTCCGCTACGGATACCTACTATTAGATAGCGAGGTCTCGTTACCTATAGCCCTACCCTACCTCTATCTAGATAACGACTACTACTTCGGAAAGGCGTCTACGAACGCGTACTAGATTATAATCCGCTTCCTTACTAAGCGGCGTTCCGGTAGCCTCCCTATCCCTCTTAGCCCTCCGGTTCCTCCTAGTTCTTCTCTATCTATACTAAATAGATAGAAGCGGTAGGCGATCCCTACCGACGATACTAACGATACTAACGACGCCGACGATACCGATAACGCCGACGATACTAACGACGATACTAACGACGACTAGGGGGCGATCCTCGGCGGCCTCGAGGTCCTCTAGCGGTATCGTCCCTACCTCGCCTACCTCGTCGAAGAGCCGCCCTACGCCCCTATTATCCCTATCGAGGGCCCCGGAAAGTATACTGTCTACTACGACCTTCCTTCTATATTCCTTCTACTACGACTATAGCCCTAGACCGCCGGCCTCTACTTTAAGTATAGCCTCCTAGAGGAGTCTTATCTTAGAGAACTAACGTACCTAAACGGCGCGAACCTCGTCGCCTAGCTTATCGTCCGCCTATAGGATAGGTACGACTATAGCCTAACGTACTTCCTATAGTTAGGTCTACGCGCCGCGTTCCTTACCTAGTATATTACGTAGCTAAAGTATCTCTTCGTCTAGGAGACTAGGGCATTAGAGGCCTCGTTACGTATACTCCGCTTCCTTATCGCCTAGTAGCTATAGCCGCTAGCCCTTAGGTCGCTAGGGAAAGAACGGCCGAGGAAGCGGATCTACGTATTAAATCCTATTCTAGGATACGACCGGTTCCTCCTCGATATAGCCTGCCCTAAGGAGTAGGAATAGATAGTATAGGTTATTCGGAACTCGTAGCGAAGGAGGTAGAATAGCGATATATAGGAGGGATATCGATATAATATATTTAGGATTAGACGATATAGGAGGGATATCGATAAGGAACGAAAGGGCTATATAGAGACGGAGTCTAGGATTAGGGTCCGCTCGCTTTAGGTTATCCTAGCGATCGTATAGTAACCGATTACCTCGCATCTTTAGTATATCGGTATTCGGATTTATAATATTAAGGTAGGATTATATATATATTTTATAAACGTTCTATAATACTTTTAGTATATTCCTCTCGCCGTCGTATACTATCGTATATAGTAGATATTCGGCGGACGCCTATACTAGCTATTATAAACCGTCGGTATACTAGTAGCGTCGCGATAAGCCGATATAGTATTCCTATTATACTAGGGCGCGCCTAGCTATCGTCGGAGTCCGAAATATTCCGTCCTATATTATACTATCCGCTCGTCGCCTCTCCCCGGGCGTACTAAGTTATTATACGGTAATAATACCGAATAATAAGCTATTATAATATTATCGTATCCGAGGAATAGGGATATCTATACGTTAGTAATACGATCTACTCGTATCGGTAGTAATATTACGACTACTACTAGATAACGAGCCTCGGTTACTACTACCTATTAGGCGTAGTAGAGGCGATACCTATATAGGTCTAGGGTTAGGGTTAGGACTAGACTAGCGATAGCGAGGTTACTAATCTCTTCGTATTATCTCGGTCGAAGGAGGATACGATCGGAGATATTAGAAAGATATTGTTTCTATCCTTTAGATCTATTTACCTCGCCGTCGCTTTCCGATACGTTTATTATAGTAACTCCTATCCTTATATAAGTTTCGGCTAGAAAAGTGTTATCCGTAGCCTAAATAACTCGAGTATAGGCTTTTCGGTAGTCGTATCGTAGGGTCGATTATAGGGATAGGGAGGGCCCTAGAATAATCGTATCGGGCTATCCTTTTCCTCTATAGATCCCTTAGACGATTTATTATAATTATAGAGATCTTCTTCCTAGAGCTCCGGTAGTACTAAGCTCCTACGAGACGCGTTAAAGTAAAGTCCTATAGCGATATATTAGACGAGAGTATCTATCGGTATAGTAGGCAAGGTACGATATTGCGACCGGAAGTCGGGCATACTAACTTATTATCCGGTAACGCTAAGCTATACCGACTACTAAGTTATTAAGGGACCTTTGCCTATCCTCTATCGCTATAGAGCTATAGGGCTCGTAGTAACCGCTTAGTCCTCCTTATCTAGCTAGTACCTCGACTAGGCCCTTAAGGCCTAAACGACTAGCCTCGCTCGCTAAAAACGAACGGGAATATATAGAAGACCCTTCGAACCCTTATAGACGACGTCGAAAAGGTACTAGACGCCCTAGACTTCTTATCCCTCCTTTCCCTTACTAAAAGGACCTAGATCCTACTACTATACTAACTCTAGAATACTAATACTATTAATTCCCTTTATAGTACGAGATTACCTAGGCTAAGAAAGGCTTAAATAAAGTAACTAGACGGATTATCGAGGAGGGCCTTCTTACGTAGTTTACCCTTATAAAGGAGGAACTCGAGAAGGGGAAAGGTAGGAAGAAGGAATCGGAGCCTAGTAAGAGGAAGGGGCTATCGAGATCCTCCCTATATCCTCCTACCTAACGAGATACAAAATGTATAGATAGAATCCTATATAGTAGGAAGGATTTAGGGTTTTATACTAGAGGCTATAGGCTTAGGGCTTTTATCTTCTAAGGCAAATCGAGATAGCTACTTATCTAGTCGGTAGAATAGTATAGTAATACTAGAATTTATTATAATATAGTATATATATACTTTCAATTACGTGCCCTTATCTATAGCCGATTTAGAACTATATCTTATAAATCTATACTCTCTAGATATCTCTATTTCCTCTCTATTCGGTAGTATTAGCCTTATAACTATATTTATCCTAGGGTAAGTTAAAAGAACGTCTATGGTCTCTTATAGAGCTTAATATACTATATAAACCCGAGGTCGATTCGAATCCCCTACTAGTATTAGTAATACTTAATATATTAGTCTATATATACTAAAGACCGGCGATTAGAGAATACTACTATCTATATTTTCTATCCTATCTACTCCGAACTATTTATTATACTTTATAGTAACATGTACTATACTATATTAAATATTATAATTTAGCTACTCCTCGATATCGATACGATACTATTTCGTCGTAGCTTAAATCTATCCTACTATCTATAGACTAGTATCTAAGAGATATCCTATATAGAGGCATTATATACTTCTTTTAGTAACCTACAAAAAAAACATGTCTAACTCCTAGGCTAAGGCGCGAGCGCCTACAAGTATAGGAGATATAAGTATACCTCTCTAGGAACAATCTAGCGACGGTAGCCCTTAGGAAAGGCTAAGGGAGGGAGGGAGGGATCTAGCCTCTACCCTAAAGCTAGACTCCGGGACAATTAGTAGCTAAACTAGGCCCTTAAGGCCCGAAAGACTAGCCTTACTAGCTAAAAACGAATAGACATATATAGAAGAACCTTTAAACCCTTATAGAGGACATCCTAATAGACGCTCCCTAGGCCCGGGATTTCGTATCCCTCCTCTCCCTTCCCTAATAGGCCGAGACCTAACTCCTACGCCCCCTAAAGGACCCTAATACTATAAATACCCTTACCCTTATAACCCTAAGCCTAGTAAGAGGAAGGAGCTATAGAGATCCTCTCTATTAGAGATATCTAAGTCGTAGTTAATAGTTAATAGTAAATTACTATTAGTAATTAGTAAATTGCTATTTAGTATTATAAATACTATTACTATTACTATTTACTACGCCTTCTAGAATATAGTAATTAGTAATAGTTATAGTAATCGTAAAATAGGAATTACTATTTAACTACTAATAGCGTCTCCTAGTAGAATAGTATATAAATATTAGAAGGAATAGTAAAATAGTAGTTACTACTCGTAAATACTATTACTATTACTATACGATTTTAAAATANCTAGTAAGAGGAAGGAGCTATAGAGATCCTCTCTATTAGAGATATCTAAGTCGTAGTTAATAGTTAATAGTAAATTACTATTAGTAATTAGTAAATTGCTATTTAGTATTATAAATACTATTACTATTACTATTTACTACGCCTTCTAGAATATAGTAATTAGTAATAGTTATAGTAATCGTAAAATAGGAATTACTATTTAACTACTAATAGCGTCTCCTAGTAGAATAGTATATAAATATTAGAAGGAATAGTAAAATAGTAGTTACTACTAGTAAATACTATTACTATTACTATACGATTTTAAAATAGTAATTAGATTACTATTACTATTACTATCGCTAATTAAGCGGTACTATTTTACTATTTACTTTTACTATTACTATTTACTAAGGTTTCGACATCTCTACTCTCTATATCTAACGGCCTAAATAGATACAAAAGGTAGGGGTAGAATCCTCTATATTAGGAAGGAGGTAAAGGGTTTCGTACTAGAGGCTATAGGCTTAGGGCTTTTACCTTTAGCTATAGAGATAGCTACTTGTCTAGTAGGTAGAATAGTATAGTAATACAAGAATTTGTAATAATAATATATATTTAGATATCTAAGCTCTATATCTATCTATAGATCTATATATATATATATATCTCTTACCTAGAGCTCTCCTTTTTATAAGATATATATTTTAGCGAATGTAGTCTATCCTTATAAGGATTACTACTATACTTTTATTTCTAGACTATCCTTAGTATAGTTCTCTATCTCTTATTTCTTCTTACTCGACTCTTAGGAGTTGTTAGCTCTATTCGGATACCGATCTCCTCCTAACTCGGTTCTTCTCCTTAGTATTCTACCTATAGTATATCTACTATAATTAAGGATAGTAGACTATATTATAGCGATAGTAAGATAGTAAGGTTATAGTAAAATAAGAGAAGTCCTATTATAGTATACTACTAGTCTATTCCTCGTATTTTATCTTTATCCTAGTCTAGTATAATAGCGGTACTCGTAGTTATCCGCTATCTCTAAGGAGGGCCTAAGGGACGTAATTATCGTTATTATAGTTAGAACCGGTATTATACTAGAGATATATATATCCGAATATCGACCTCCCGTTTATGTATTTCGGTCGGTACTATACGTCCTATACTACTTCTACTACTACTAGCTATAGAGCCTTAGCGCTATAGCTAGTCCCGATTAGGAACGGGCTTAACCGACGGAGCGAGGAGTATATTATAGAAAAGAAAGACTAAAAAAAGAAGGAAAAAAAACGACCGGTATAGGATTCGAACCTACGACCTCTTAGACCCTATCGATTATAGCGCCTTAGAGTTCTTAACGCCTAGAATAGTATAGCTAGAAGAGCGGGGACTCTCTAACTTAGCGTACCTAGTAACTATATCTTTTATAGCTAAGGATTATACTACTTAACTAACCGGCCTATTAATAGAACGAAGGGTTATTCTATAGAAGATATATCTTCCTTTTATAATCGAAGATCCTAAGGTAGTCTCGACCTATAGGAGTAAAGATATAGATATAGCCTATAGGGCCTATAGGGCCTATAGGAGCGATAATAGGAGCGATAAGGCGGAAGCGGCCCGTAGGACCCGTAGGACCTTATACTAATAACTAGTAGCGGCTACTCCCTAGTTAGGGGTCGGGGGATACTAGAATAGGACTAACTAGCTAACTACTAACTACCTACTAGCTAACTACCGACTACTATTAACCGACTACCGACCGACTACTAACCGACTACTAACCGACTACTAACCGACTACTAACCGACTACTAACTAACTACCGACTAACTACTAACCGACTACTAACCGACTACCGACCGACTACTAACTAACTACTAACTAACTACTAACCGACTACTAACCGACTATCCCGATCCCTAACTATATCTACCGACTATCTATTAACCGACCTACTACTACCTACCGATAGACTACTAACCGCTATCTTAGCGTACTATCTATATCCCTACTTAGGGAGATTATAGGAAAGGAGCGTAGCGAGTACTAGAGGGAGACTAGGGCTAGGAGGGCTTAGTTATTAATCGATATCGCTAAGCTATACTAACTAATAAGTTAGCTATAGGGGGGAGGAGTACGGCCGAGACGATAGGGAAGGACTAGGGCTAGGATAGCTTAGTTATTAGTCGGTATCGCTAAGTAATACCGACTAATAAGTTAGCTATAGGGAAGAGGACTAGGATAGGTTAGAGAGCTCGAGCTATCTATCTATAAGATATTAAGGGTAATAGTTCTAAGGAAGTAGAACGGAGGCAATTACTAGAAGAACTATAATAGCTAAGTATAGTTAAATCGGTCTATTATAATAACGTCGATAGTAATAGTTACCCTATCGTAGTAATAGATATTAGAACGAACCCTACTATATAATAATAGTTAGGGTTCGACCCTAACCCTAACCCTAACCCTAGTATCTCTATCTATAACCTTATCGTCGCTAGCGCCTTCCGCGAGCCTTAACTACTATTAGATCGTCGCTAGCGCCTTCGACTAGATAGTTTACTTATCCCCTTCCTACGTAACCTTTACGTTATACCGCTACTATAGCCTAGTAGTTCCTTCCTTTAACTAGATCCTTTACTTATCCCCCTACTATACGACCCTTATATTATATCGCCGCCGCGGCCTAGTAGCTTCCTCCTTCGACTAGATCCTTTACTTATTTCCCTACTACGCGACCCTTACGTTATATTGCTACTATGGCCTAGTAGCTTTCCCCTTCGACTAGATCCTTTACTTATCCCCTTACCGTATAATCTTTACGTTATACCGCTACTACTACCTCGTAGCTTCCCTTACTTATTAGGCACTCGAGCTAATAGCTATTATTCTTTAGGAGCCTTAACCTCGATTATAAACCCTCTCTTCTTTCTACTACTACTAACTAACCTTAAGCGTAGTTAGTTACTATTAGCCCTCTCGGATAACTCTTCCGACTATTCTTCTAGCCTTTATACTATTATATCCTCTTTAGGACCTTTAGTACTTCCTATCTATTACCTCTTCTAGATCCTAGTAACGATTAGTAAGTATACTTCTATCTAGACCTCCTATAGAGTATTTCTAGTCCGCTAACTCTCTCCTTAGGAGCCCTTATAATAGTAGTACTATCTAGTTTACCTATCACGTAGACCGTTAATAATATAATACTTTAGGAATCCTATTATAATATAACGAAGCCGACTACTAGCTACTATACTACTCCTAGCTCTACTACGTAGTATATAGAGGAATACTAGAGTAGAGTAGAGTCCTACTAGCGTATAGTAAGGCTCGTAGGCATTTAGCGAGGCGAGAGTATACTCGACGTTATAAGTAGACCTAGTCTCGCTAGCTTGCTTGCCTACGAAGTCCTTAGTAGGAAGAACCCTCTTATATTCTTTACTAATACGAGCGGCGCGCTACTCGCGTAGGTAGACGCTAAGCTTTACCGCCGCTTCCTAGAACTACGTAGCTATTACTACTAGTAAGGCGATATTCGGGAGACGAATACCCCCGCTACGATTAGGGCTTTTACCGACTACTAGAATAGCTTCGACGTCGTCCTAGTATACCTCTTCCTAAACCATTTCGAGCCCGATAGTCGCCCTTAGGTAATTGCTTATCTTCGGATACTACTCGTACTAGGAGGTCGCATAGTTATCTAGTTCGATACTCTATTACCTAGTCGAGATATATAGGGCAAACCTTACGACGTAATCGCTACTAGCTAGCGCATAGTTAGTCGCGATACCGATTAGGGTAAGATAGAAAAATAGACGATAGGGACGACGCTACCTTAGGTCGACCGGATAACTCTTATAACTAGAGGTAACCGTATCTATCTTTAGGACGATTTACGCTAAATTATTATAGATAGTAGCGGTATACCTAGCCCGTTCGTAACCGCCTACGACCTATAGAACCTATTTATAGACTAGAATAAGATAGTCCGGGAAACGGTAAAGCCTACCGGTCTAAGAGGCTTACTAACTATCTATAACCTTAATATAGCGTAGCGGTACGCGATCTACGACGTCCTCGAGGATCCTAGATCTAACCTTAGACGTCCTACTAGGTATTACGCTAAGGTCTTTATATACGGTATATATATAGTCTATACTTAAATAGGGAAAATAGCGAGGTTATAGCTTTAGGGATAGTTAAGGGGGAGGGCTAGCTATTCTAGAGTTTATAGGGCTTAATTTCTTAACTCTATAGCTTAGAATACGTACTCCTTAAAAGTATTGTTTTTATAGAAATATACCTCCCTCTCCTCTAATTAAATTACGAGAAGCCTCGGTACCTCCTTATGCCTTTAGGGTTAATTTCTATAATAGAGAGGGTAGACCGTTTAGATATACCTATTTTTAGCTATTTTAGGGATATTAAGAGTAGCTAGATACTTCCTTAGAGTACCTACGGTACCGTCCTAGCGCTAGAGACTAGTCCGATATCTACTACGAGAATCGCAAAGACGTCCTATAGACCTACGAGAAAGTATAAGAATAGTTTTATAGTACTTACTCGCTAAGACTATAATCTT
Organism: Pseudocercospora musae; assembly: GCA_001578225.1. NCBI lineage: Eukaryota > Fungi > Ascomycota > Dothideomycetes > Mycosphaerellales > Mycosphaerellaceae > Pseudocercospora > Pseudocercospora musae. The sequence goes on along the minus strand of LFZO01000237.1, from coordinate 46,596 downwards.
ATATAGTCCGATATCCGATATTTACTATAGAAATCGTAGAGGCGCTATATAGACCTACGAGAAAGCGTTAGGATAGTTTAGGGTTCTCTCTTATAGAGACGATAATCTTATACGATCCGATATCCGATATCTACTATAGGAGTTATAGAGGCGCCCTATAGACCTACGAGAAAGCTCTTCTATACCGATAGTACCTAATATAGTATCTACCGATAGAGACTATTATCTACTATAGTCTAATCTCTACTACGAGAATCGTATCGATACTCTATAGATAGACCTATAAGAAAGCTCTACTCGTCTACTATAGAAGGGCTACCGCTAGGTAGAAGGATTAAGCCCTCGATAGCGCTACGTACGTCGTAGAGCCTAGGATCGCTATAAACTCTACGAATAATAAGGCTCTAATTAAGCTATAGAGATCCTTTCCTAACCGACTATCCTAATCCCTAACTATACCTACTAACTATCCCCTAACTAACTACCGTACCTACCGACCGATATCCTAACCGACTAGTCCGACCGCTATTACGGAGGCCCCTATTCGATCCCGACCGCTATCTCGGCGTACCGTTAGCTTCCTACTTAGGGAGATTCTAGAAGAGGAGCGTAGCTAGGATAGTAGGAAAGGACCGGATCTAGATAGCTTAGTTATTAGTCGGTAACGCTAAGCTATACTACCTAATAAGTTAGCTATAGGGGAAAGGACTAGGATAGGTCGGAGAGCTCGAGCTAAGTAGGATTTAGCCAAGGTAAAGGATAGTAGATTCTTATCCTACTATCCCTCTCTATAGTCGAGGGCGCGATAGCTATAGAGGTCTAACGCTAGGGGCGTAGCTAGTCGCCTTATATAGAGTCGTCGATCGTTACTAGTATAGTATCTTTAGCTTAAGGCCTACTAGCTTAGCGCCGCTAGTAGTACCTTATATATCGGATCGGTCTACCTCGCGCCTACCCTAGGTACTCCTTATAGGGTTCGACCGAGATAAAGGATAGTAGGTTCTTATCTTGCCGCCCCTCTTCGTAGTAGAGGGCGCGATAGCTATAGAGGTCTAACGCTAGGGACGTAGTTAGTAGCCTTATACGGAGTCGTCGATCGTCGCTACTATAGTATCTTTAGCTTTAGGCCTACTAGCTAGGCGCCGCTAGTAGTGCCCCTAGCTCTACTACTAAGATCGGTATAGGTAATTTCTCGATATCGGATCGGTCTATCTCGCGCCTACCCTAGGCACTCCTTATAGGATTTAACCGAGGTAAAGAATAGTAGGTTCTTATCTCGCTATCCCTCTCTATAGTAGAGGACGCGATAGCTACGGAGGTCTAATACTAGGAACGTAGTTAGTAGCCTTACGTAGAGTCGTCGATCGTTACTACTATAGTATCTTTAGCTTTAGGCCTACTAGCTAGGCGCTACTAGTAGTATCCCTAGCTCTATCGCTAAGATTAGTATAGATAATTTCTCGATATCGGATCGGTCTATCTCGCGCCCGCCCTAGGCACTCCTTATAGGATTCGACTATAGTAAAGGATAGCGGGTTCTTATCTTATCGCTCCTCTCTATAGTAGAGGACGCGATAGCTATAGAGGTCTAACGCTAGGGGCGTAGTTAGTAGCCTTATATAGAGTCGTCGATCGTTACTAGTATAGTATCTTTAGCTTTAGGCCTACTAGCTTAGCGCTACTAGTAGTACCTACTATATCGTATCGGTCTACCTCGCGCCTATTCTAGGCACTCCTTATAGGGTTCGACCGAGATAAAGGAAGGCCGGTACTTACCTCCCTATCCCTCTCTATAGTTAGGGACTCGATAGCTATAGATATCTTATATCGGAGGTATAGTCGGTATTCCGGTATAGAGCCGCTAGGGGAGAACTAGGGCTAGGATAGCTTAGTTATCGGTTAGTATCGCTAAGCAATACCGATAGATAAGTTAGCTATAGGGAAGGAGGACTAGGATAGGTCGGAGAGCTCGAGCTATCTATCTATAAGATATTATAGATAATAGTTCTAAGGGAGTAAACGGAGCCTATTACTAGAAGAACTATAATAGCTAAATACGGTTAAATTAGTCTATTATAACAACGTCGATAGTAATAGTTACTATAGATATTAGAACGAACCCTACTATATAATAAGGATTAGAGTTCGATCCTAACCCTAGCCTTAATCCTAGTATCTCTATCTATTATCTTACTATCGCTAGCGTCTTCCGCGAGCCTCGACCGCTATTAGATCGTCGCTAGCGCCTTCGACTAGATCCTTTACTTATCCCCTTACTACGCGACCTTTACGATATATCGCTACCTTAGTCTAGTAGTTCCTCCCTTCGACTAAATCCTTTACTTGTTTCCTAACTACGCGACCTTTACGTTATACCGCTACCGCTATCCTAGAGCGCCTATTCCTAGATCCTTCGCTTGTTCCCTAACTACCTAGCCTTTACGTTATACTATTACCGCTACCTCGTAGCGCCTACTCCTAGATCCTTTACTTGTTCCCTTATCGCGCGATCTTTACGTTATATAGCCGCTACTACCTCGTAGCTCCCCTTACTTATTAGGCGCTCGAGCTAACTATAAGTACTCTTAAGGAACCTTAACCTCGATTATTAACCCTCTCTCCTTTCTACTACTACTAACTAACCTTAAGCGTAGTTAGTTACGATTAGTTCTCTAAGATAACTCTTCCGATTATTCTTCTAGCCTCTATACTATTATATCCTCTTTAGAGCCTTTAGTACTCCCTACCTAGTACCTCTTCTAGACCCTAGTTACGATTAGTAAGTATACTTCTATCTAGACCTCCTATAGAGTATTTCCGGTCCGCTAACCCTCTCCTTAGGAGTCCTTACTATAGCGGTACCGTCTAGTTTACCTATCGCGTAGACTATTAACTATATAATACTTTAGGAATACTATTACTATAAGACGAAGCCGACTACTAAACCCTATACTACTCCTAGCTCTACCTTGCGCTTTATAGACGAATACTAGGATACTACGCGCTCTATAGAAGAATACTAGAACGGAGTAGAGTCCTACTAGCGTATAGTAAGGCTTATAGATATTTAGCCTAGCGAGAGTATACTTAACGTCGCGTACGGACTTAGTCTTACTAGCTTACTCGCCTACGAAGTCCTCGGTAGAAAGAACCCTCCTATATTCTTTACTAATACGAGCGGCGCGCTACTCGCTATAGTAGACTACGAGCTTTACTACCGCTTCCTAGAACTACGTAGCTATTACTACTAGTAAGGCGATATTTAGGAGGCAAATGCCTTTACTATAATTAAGGCTTTTACTAACTACGAGAATGGGTTCGACGTCGTCCTAGTATACCTCTTCCTTAACTACTTCGAGCCTAATAGTCGCCCTCGGATAATTACTTATCTTCGGATACTACTTACGCTAGGAGGTTATATAGTCGTCTAGTTCGATACTTCGTTATCTAGTTAGGATCGCTAGGGCAAGCCTTACGACGTAATAGCTACTAGCTAGTATATAGTTAGTCGCGATACCGATTAGGCCGATTTAGGAAAATAGACGATAGGTACGACGCTACCTTAGGTCGACTAGACGACTCTTATAACTAGAGATAACCGTACTCGTCTCTAGAACGATTTGTACTAAATTATTATAGAGGGTAGCGGTATACCTAGCGATTTCGTAACTACCTATAACCTATCGAATCCCGTAGTTAACGTAAATTAGATAATAATATAGTATACCCTTACGCCTACCGGTCTAGGAGGCTTACTAACTACGAGCGACCTTAATATAGCGTAGTACTTCGTACTCTATAGCGTCCTCGAGTATCCCTAACTTAGAGTTAGACGTCCTACTAGGTATAAGGCTATAGTCTTTATATACGGTATATATATAGTCTATACTTAAAGAGGGAAAACGGCGAGGTTATAGCTTTCTCTATAGTTAAGGGATAGGGTTAGCTATTATAGAGTTCGGGTTTGATTTCTTAATCCTATAGCTTAGAATATATACTTCGCAAAAGCGTTCTTTTAATAGAAATATACCCCTCTCTCCTCTACTTAAATTACGAGAAGTCTTAGTACTTCCTTATACCTCTAGGGTCTAGTTCTACTATAGAGAGGCTAGTCTTCTTAGACCTATCTATTTTTAGCTATTTTAAGGATATTAATCTTAGATAGATACTTCCTCGGAGTTTAGGATTAGGGTTAGGAAACTAGCTCTATATATGCGACCTCTTACGAGAGATACTATCTACCTTTCTAAAGTAGAAATCCGTCTAGAACTACCGCGCCCTCTCGTCTCCCCTTATAGAGACTATAATATCCGCTACGGGAGTTATAGAGGTACGCTATAGATCTATAAGAAAGCGAAAGGATAGTTTTATAGTACTTATCTATAGAGACTATAATCTAATATAGTCTAATATCTACTACGGAAGTCGAAGAGGCGTCTTATAGACCTACGAGAAGCGATAGGATAGCTTTAGAGTACTTACTCGTAGAGACTATTATCTTATATAGTCCGATCTCTACTACGAGAATCGTTTTAATACTCTATAGACCTACGAGAAAGCTCTTCTCGTCTACGACGGAAGGGCTACTACTAGATAGGAGATATAAGCTATCGATAGCGCTATATACGTTATAGAGCCTAGGATCGCTATAGTAAACTCTATAAATAACGAGGCTCCGACTAAGCTATAGAGATCCTTTCCCGACTAATTACTATCTTAGTATACCGTCTACTCCCTACTCGGCGAGATTATAGGGAAGGGGCGTAGCTAGGACGGCTTAGTTATTAGTCGGTATTACTAAGCTATACCGACTAATAAGTTAGCTATAGGGAGGAGGACTAGGGTAGGTCGGACGGCTCGAGCTATCTATCTATAAGATATTAAGGATTATAGTCCTATAGGAATAGAACGAAGGTAATTACTAGAAGGACAATACCTAAGTATAGTTAAATTATAATAACGTCGATAGTAACCCTAACCCTATTATAGTAACGGATATTAGTACGAACCCTACTATACAATTAGGGTTAGGGTTCGACCCTTATCCTTATCCTTATCCTTAGATCTTCCTCTATTATCTTATTATCGCTAGTACCTTCTATAAGCCTCGACTACTCTTAGATTATTCCTAGCGCCTTCGACGAGATCCTTTAAGCCTTATTCCTCGAATAGCTTACTACTCGCCTTCCGTAATTAGATCGTTACTAGCGCCTCCTTCTAGATCCTTTACTTATTCCCTTATCGCGCGATCTTTATAATATACCGCTACCCTAGCCTAGTAGTTCCCCCCTTCGACTAGATCCTTTACTTATTCCCTAACTACGCGACCTTTACGTTATATCGCTACCGCTATTCTAGAGCGCCTATCCCTAGATCCTTTACTTATCTCCTAACTATCTAGCCTTTACGTTATACCGTCGCTACTATCTCGTAGTACCTACTCCTAGATCCTTTACTTATTCCCTTATCGCGCGACCTTTATATTAGCCTACCGCTACTATCCTAGAGCGCCTATCCCTAGATCCTTCGCTTATTCCCTAACTACCTAGCCTTTACGTTATATCGTTACCGCTACCTCGTAGCGCCTACTCCTAGATCCTTTACTTATTCCCTTACTATACGACCTTTACGTTATATAGCTACCGCTACCTCGTAGCTCCCCTTACTTATTAGGTACTCGAGCTAACTATAAGTATTCTTAAGGAACCCTATCCTCAATTATAAACCCTCTCTCCTTTCTACTACTACTAACTAACCTCGAGTATAGTCCGTTACTATTCGCCCTCTCTAAGACCTCTTTCTACTATTCTTTAAGTAATAATATCCTCTTAAGAATCTTCTATACTTCGAGACTTCGGTTACGATCTATAAGTATACTTCTATCTAGAGTATTCCTAATCTACTAACTCTCTCGTAAGGAGCCCTTATAATAGCGTTATAGATCTATTCGCCTAAACTACGGACCTATTTACCTATAGCGTAGACTATTAACTATATACTAACCGTTAACGGTATAACCCTTTAGGCTAGTATCTATAGTAGTATATAGCTAGCGCGAAACGGCTACTACGATATCTAGAATACTATATAGACCTATATAGAGGAAGTATAGTCTAGAGCGGAGTCCTACTAGTATATAGTAAGGCTCGTAGATATTTAGCCTAGCGAGAGTATACTCGACGTTATATATAGATCTAGTCTTACTAGCTTACTCGCCTACGAAGTCCTTAGTAGAAAGAATCCTCCTATATTCTTTACTAATAAGAGCGGCGCGCTACTTGCGTAGGTAGACGCCGAGCTTTACCGCTACTTCCTAGAACTATATAGGAATTACTACTAGGAAGGCGATATTCGCAAGGCTAGTACCCCTACTAAGATTAAGGCTTTCGCTACCTACGAGGAGGGATTTAACGTTATACTCGTCTACTTCGCCCTTAACTACTTTAAGCCTAATAGTCGCCCTCTCGTTATTATTTATCTCTAGATACTACTCGCGCTAGGGGATTATCTTATAGTTTATTTCGACGCTCCTTTACCTAGTTAGTATATCTAGGATATGCCTTATAATGCGATCGTTACTAGCTAGCGCTCGGTTAGTCCTAATAGCGGATAGGGCAAGTTAGAAGAATAGACGATAGCTACGATATAAAGGGAGGACGAAAGGATAATTATACTAGCCGAAGGGAAGCGTATCTATCTCTAGAACGATTTACGCTAAATTATTATAGATAGTAGCGATATACTAGGCCGGTTCCTTAGTACCTTCGACTTGTCGCTTTAAGGTTATACGAATAATCCTATCGACGAAACGGCTACTTACTCTAGTTATACTATCTCCGAGATTTATATAGCGCGTAAGCTTTAGAGGAATAACGTAGATACTACGATCCGGTAAGAGGCTACTCCTACTAGTCTTAGAGGCTTACCGACTATCTACGCTATTAACCTTACGTAGTAGAGTCTCGTAGACGACGTTTTAGACGATACCGACTAGAGACGTTATCTAACTATAGCCTTTATACTCGGTTACTATATAGTCTATACTTGAGAGTTCGAAGCGATTAGGGTTTCGGATTAGGTTAGAGAGTTTAGTTTAGGATAGAGGGTTTAATTCCTTAACTCTATAGCTTAGAGTACGTACTTCTCCGAAGCGCTATATAATTACGAGAAGCCTTAGTCCCTCCTCTAGCTATATATACGTACTTCTCCTATATTTAATTACGAGAACCCTTAGTCCCTCCTTATATAGAGAGACCGAACTTATTCGAACTACCTATCTTCCGCTCTATTCTCTATTATAAGAGGGATAGAGAGTAAGGAGAGTAGAAGATATACGAAAGAGACGAGACTATCGATTCGGTACGATTACTACCGCTCTAATATATATAAAGACGATCGAGTATATATATAGGAAACGATATACCGAACGTTATTTCCGCTATTCGCTAGTCTAGAGTAAAGTTAAATCCGGCTAATCGGGTAAGGCTACGAGCCTTAGTACTAAGAGGCTAGTAATATAGTATATAGATACTATACTAAAAATTTCTCGATAGATCCTATATCGTATCGAAATACGCTATAGGATAGATATTATTTTATAGGGATTCGTATAGTAAACGTATAAGTTATAGGAAGCTTAGGGTTAGTAGATAGGATCTAAAAGGAGGCCGTATATCTACGATCTAGCGTATACTACTACGAGTACCGACTAATATATCCGTTCTATAATTAGCGCTACCGCTATAGGTAGAAGGTACCTACTCCTTCCTATATACCTTCCTCTTCCTATCTAGCTCGACCTATCGATAGATCTAGTAAGACTATTACTAGACCGATACCGAGATCCTTACCGCGATCCCGGCTCTCGATAGATTCCTTACTTAGGTTTAGGAAGAAGCCTAGTAGCGATATAGGAATAAGTATATCTATATTTATCTACGTAATATTAGCTTCGCTATAGGGAAGTAGAAGGGGGATTTTAATAGTAGTACGAACGATACTTTTAAAGGCTTTATCTAGGCGAAAATAAAGAGACTAGATAGTAGTATATCTACCGTAAGGATCGTACTCTCTACTATAGCTACTATATACCTCGTTAGGAGGTAGGAGTAGTATAACTAGGACGTATAGTATACTTAGGCTATCGCGGTCGTATAGCTCCTACGTAAGTAAGGATACTATCTCCTTATCTATAACTACGTAGCTAAAGAAGGTACTATTAGACCTAAGCCTACCGATATATTTCTACTCTATATATAATAGACTTTCCTCTAGGCCCTTAAGGAGAAGTATAAGATCTACGTCGTCTACTTTAGGAACGTACCTAGTAATAGCTAGCCTATGTACTATATTTAGCGTATATCCGGCCTATTCTACTCTAGTCGATGCCTCTCTAATACGCTATTCTAGATATATCGAATAGCTTATACTAAAGATATACTATAGAAGGACCTTAATAACGATCGATAGTTTAGCTTCTAGGAGATTCGAGGTATTAATAGATATCTCGAAAAGACGAGAAGCTAAGACGGACTACGAGTTAATAGAGTAACTATACGATATACTAGTAGTAGATATAGTATAGCGTTTAATCGGAATAGATAATTTATTATAATCGAAATACCTAAAGCCTTACCTTAAGGAATAGAGAGGCTAATTCGGAGGTATTTAGAGGATAATAATACGAAGATATTTAGAGTTATAGGTCTATACGAAGAATCGCAATAGCCTAGTATAGTTAAATAGGTCGATTAACCCTATCGCTATATTGGTATACTACTATCGAGGATAGCGATTCGTTAGCGTTATACGAAAGGCAATAGTACGAAGTACTAGAAGCAAATCGCTTACTCGAATTAGCTTATCTCTAGGAAAGACCGAGTAGTCGAAGTACCTCTAATAATACTCCTTAGTAAAGAAATTAGACTAGACTACTTTAACGACGACTTATCGTCTTCCTCTACGACTACTAGTACGAAATAAAATACTATTCCCTAAAGTGCCTAAGTAGTCTTCGAGGTCTTATTAGATATATTAGAGGCTTAGGGTTAGGCCGATATTATCTTACGTATCTATATCTATAATATAGTAGTCTAGAACGACTATGCCCTCTATCTACTAGTTAGTCGTACTATAGATATAACTTATCCTATCTACGTAGGCCTATTATTTTCTAGCCGATATATTTATCCTATAGTAATTATTATAGAATAGTAGACTATCTATCGCCTTACTCTTCCCTTATCGAAACTATATCTATAGCTTAAGGATCGGAGTATCGCTATTATCCTTCCTATCTATCCTATCCTCTTCCTCTACGAATACGAGGTAGCCGAATACCTATAGTAGTAGCGACCTCTAGATAAGTACTAGGAGGTCCTACTAGCTACGCGCGTCGCCGATAGCTATCTAGGATACTATCGCGTCGCGTACGCTCTACCGGAACTCTACTACGATAGGTACCTCGCTATAGAGGATCTACCGAAAGTTATATATTAGCCTTATAAATACGTCCTCTATAGTTATCGAGTTATCGAGGTACGCGATCTATAAGTAGAGGAACGGATCTAGGAACTATACTAGGAACTATAGCGTCTAGATCGGCGCCGTATTCGCCGCTATCGTAGGCGTTAGATCTAGCTAAGTATATATATAGATATACGTATCGTAGGTATTATATATATATATAGTAGGTATCGTATATATATATAGTAGAGTATCTATATAGAGGAAGCGTAGCGAGGGAGTTATATTAATACTACGCCTAGCGCTATTACGTAATCGGTATATTATATAATCGGTAAATTACGTAACTAGCTCGGTAGGTAATTGATTTATTACGTAATACTAACTTATCGATCGGTAACGCTAAGTAATACTACTAGATAAGTTATTAATTAGCCTAAGCCGAGAATAGTTACGCTACCTTATCGCGATCTATAACTACCTCGCTACTATCTCTAGGCTACTTCGCTCCTCTAACGATCTCGTAGCTAACTTCGGGTTCGGGTTAGGATTAGGAGGTTCGGGTTAGGGAGGATAGGGATACCGTCGGATTTATTCGATCTTATAAGTACTCTAATCCTTCTACTAAATATATTTTAACTATCTATATTACGTAGGGATAGATTATCGATTAGACCGTCTATCTCTACGCCTCCTCCTTAAGGTCTACCTCTATATAAAAGCTAAGGGTTAGTTAAATCTAGAGCGCTCTAGGTTTCGCTTAGTAGGTTCCTTATATCTATAGTTAGCGATAGCTACTAAGGATATACTAATCTCCGTTATCTCGACTATAGTAGAGATATATCGTATCTATAGGAATCGCTTAGATTATTAATACTATATAGTATTAGTTCCGCTTTACTTTAACCTTTAACTCTATTCCTCTCTATTACCTTATATAGTAACTACGTATTTCTATTATATATAGCCGTTATATACTACTTAGTTTAGGGCTATTAGTATCTACTATCTACTTTACTATCTAAAATCGTCTATACGTAGCTAGTACTATAGTACTATATATTAGAAGTATCCTTCCGATCTCTTCTTCTTTCTATATATATCCCTATATCCTACTTGCCTTTACTATATCCTCTACCTTAATATATCCTATTCGAGTAATCGCGGTAGCTCTACTAGTTATAGAATCGGTTATAGAGACGGCTCTAATAATCGTAGTAGCGGCTCCTACTATCGTAGTAGTTATAATAGCTATAGTAGTATATCTAACCCTCGCTACTAGATCGCTAGCCCTTTCTTTAGTATTCGTCTATAGTCCTCCCTACTACTATACTCTAGTTTACTAAGCTCTAATCCTTCCTCCTTTCCCTCTATTCTTTAGAGTTAGCTAGTATAGTCTATAAACCTACTATCGAGCTCTAGTCCTTTAAGTATCTATTAGTCCTTCTTTATCTCCTATAATTAGAGTTAGTCCCTAAATCTATCTCTACTATAGATAATCGATACTTCTACTACGTTAGCGCTATTAGTCTATCGACGGTCTCTACTATCTTATATAGGAGAGTTATCCCTCTATTAGAAGGCTATAGACCGATAGGTATACTAGGTATCTAACTCCCTTAGCTCGCTAGAGAGGAACGTCTTCTATAACGTAATCGAATAGATTATAGAGTAGATAATACGTACGTCGGTCTCGCTCGTAACTTCGTCTAGAAGTAGTACTATTATAGCTAATACTCCTCTATCTCGTAATCTAACCTTCCTAGATATAGATCCTATATAGCGCCTTATATAGGTATAGCTTATAGCGAATATATAGGCTACTATAGACTAGTCCCAAGATCTAGGCTAGTATACCTAAGAAGGTATCTAGTATAATAAGGCCGTTATATAAACGAATAATAAGGATATAGATTAGGTATATTCCCCTAGCGATATTCGTACTCTATAGGGCCTAGCGAGTCTAGGTAGTAGTCCTCTATAGAGTAGTAGCTAGAATTCTAACGAACTATTACCTACTAGTAATATACTACTCTACCTATATACTTCGAAGGCTACCCTAACCTTATAGTAGATTATCTATCCTATAATCGTTACCTTAAGGATATCTACGATAGTAAAGTAATCCTAGCTAAGGTTAAAGAGATATATCGGAAGACTAGTTCCTAGCGATAGTAATAGTACGATTCCTATCGTTAAGGTCGATCGAAGCGGAACTATAAATAGTTAGTATAGTAGTCTACTATCTAAGAGATTAGGGATCGTATCGGTTCCTCCTTCTACTTTAATATTATTATCTTCTACTATATCTTTAATATATTAGAGATCCTCTACTAGCTTATATTATTATAGGAAGATAAGGGAAAGCGTTAGGAGTAGGAGAAGTTATAGTACTAGTATACTTATAAGCTCTACTCTATTATTAAGGAATTCTATAGCGGTAAAGGCTATATATAGAAGAGTATAGTTAAGGGAATTTATAAAGAGTATAAGGCGAGTAGTAGTAGTTCTTAGAATAGTATATATTACCTTAGTTAGACCTATTACTATACTAGCTATAATAGTCTAGTAGAGAGTCGAAACCTCTATCCCGATCTATTGCCTTCTAATATCGTTATAGATCTAGAAATCGAGGTAACTATCTATCGGTATATATAAGAGAGAAAGCTAAAGAAGGCTCGTAAGTAGTACTATAGCTAGAATATAGAGTAGTTACGAATACGGAAAGTCCGCTTTCGGCCTACTAGCTTAGTATTACTAGTAGTACCTCTAGCTCTACTATAGAGATTAGTATCGGTAATTTCTCGATATTAGATTAGTCTATTATATACCTACTATTACTACTCTATAGGGAGTTCGGCTAAGGGGAAGGATAGTAGATTCTTATCTAGCTATTCTCTTCCTAGTTAAGAGCGTAATAGCTATAGAGGTCTAATACTAGAGGCGTAGTTAGCTATCTTATCTAGATTCGTCGGTTATTACTACTATAGTATCTTTAGCTTTAGGCCTACTAGCTCGGCGCTACTAGCTATATCTTTAGCTCTACTACTAAGATTAGTATCGGTAATTTCTCGATATCGGATTAGTCTATCTCGTACCTATCCTTAGTACTCCTTATAGGATACGACTAAGGTAAAGGATAGCGGATTCTTACCTAGCTATCCTCTTCCTAGTTAAGGACGCGATAGCTATAGAGGCCTAACGCTAGGGACGTCGTTAGTAGCTATATACCTAAGGATAGAGTATTCCTCTAATTAGGACTATAAGTATCCCCTACTCGTCTATATAAGGTAGAATATTTCCTAGTATAAGTAATTAGTTATTATCTAGTAATACTTAGTATTATCGTTAGATAAGTTATTATAACGTCGCTCTATAGAGTCTATTCTATAGCTAGTATCTAAGCTATATTATAGAAACCCTATCCTAGATATAGGATTAAGATACTATTCTACTAAAGCTAGTATACGGACTTAAACTATATCTATTAGGTTATCTTTCGGGATAGCTCGATATAGAATCGGTATCCGATTTATAATCGAAGATAGTAATAGCAAGGATACTAGATTATCTACTATATCTTAGAACGGTCGAGGAAGGAGCTATACTATAAGGTATCGGTCTCTCGATAGTCTTATCTATAGAATCTAGTATCTCTACTTATAGACTTAATAGATTATAGTAAGTACTATATAATCGAATATCTCTATCGACTAGGTAGGGATCGGCTAGATAAAAGAAGAAGAGGTCCTTAACTTTATATAGTAGAAAGGTATAGAGGTCTTCTATAAGGCCTATATAATATCCCTTAATAACGACCTTAACCGAGTATTAAAAGATAGACTAGATACGCTACGACTAGTAAATAACGTTAGAATTATCGATAGATCCGAGATAGTCTAGAAGGAGCTATATATAGCGAAGAATAGTATTAAGAAGGAGAAAGAGTATCTTATCTATACTCTCTTATAAACGAAATTTAAATACGATTTTATTTATCCTATCGAATAGCGACTTAGAAGAGGGAAATAGGATATAGGGTTCGGTAGAGGTAAAGGATAGTAGGTTCTTACCTTCCTATTTCTCTCTATAGTTAAGAATATAGTAGCTATAGAGATCTAACGCTAGGAATATAGTTAGCTATATTATCTAGAGCTATCGATTATTTCGGATTAGTATCTTCTAGTTTAGGCCTACTAGCTCGGCGCTACTAGCTATACCTCTAGCTCTACTACTAAGATCGATATAGATAATTTCTCGATATTAGATCGATCTATCTTATACCTATCCTTAATACTCCTTATAGGATATAACTAAGATAAAGGATAGTAGATTCTTACCTTACCGGCCCTCTCCCTAGTCGAGGGCGCGATAGCTATAAAGGTCTAATACTAGGGGCATAGTTAGCTATCTTATCTAGAGCTATTAGTTATCGCTACTATAGTATCTTTAGCTTTAGGCCTACTAGCTTAGTACCGCTAGCTATACCTCTAGCTCTACTATCGAGATCGGTATAGGTAATTTCTCTATATCGGATCGGTCTATCTTACGCCTACCCTTATACTAATAACCGGTAGCGGCCGCCTCCCGGTCGGGGATTAGGGAATACTAGGATAGGACTAACCGGCTAACTACCGACTATCTACTAGCCAACTACCGACTACTACCGACCGACTACCGACTAACTACTAACTAACTACTAACCGACTATCGACCGACTACTAACCGACTACTAACCGACTACTAACCGACTACTAACCGACTACTAACCGACTACCGACCGACTACTAACCGACTACTAACTAACTACCGACCGACTACTAACTAACTACTAACCGACTACTAACTAACTACTAACCGACTATCCCGATCCCTAACTATACCTACTAACTACCTATCGACCGATCTACTACTATCTACCGATAGACTATTAACTACTATCTTAGTATACTATCTACGTCCCTACTCGGGAAGATTATAGGAAAGGAGCGTAGCGAGTACTAGGAAGGGACTAGGGCTAGGAGGACTTAGTTATTAATCGGTATCGCTAAGCTATACCGACTAATAAGTTAGCTATAGGAAGGAGGAGCGTAGCCGAGACGGCGGGGAAGGACCGGGACTAGGACGACTTAGTTATTAGTCGGTATCGCTAAGTAATACCGACTAATAAGTTAGCTATAGGGAGAAGGACTAGGGTAGGTCGGAGAGCTCGAGCTATCTATCTATAAGATATTAAGGATAATAGTTCTAAGGGAGTAGAATAGAGGTAATTACTAGAAGAACTATAATAGCTAAGTATAGTTAAATCGGTCTATTATAATAACGTCGATAGTAATAGTTACCCTATTATAGTAATAGATATTAGAACGAACCCTACTATATAATAATAGTTAAGGTTCGACCCTAACCCTAACCCTAATCCTAGTATCTCTATCTATAACCTTATCGTCGCTAGCGCCTTCCGCGAGCCTCGACTACTATTAGATCGTCGCTAGCCTCGACTAGATAGTTTACTTATTCCCTTACTACGTAACCTTTACGTTATACCGCTACTATAGCCTAGTAGTTCCCCTCTTCGACTAGATCCTTTACTTATCCCCCTACTATACGTCCCTTACGTTATACTACTACTATAGCCTAGTAGCTTCCCCCTTCGACTAGATCCTTTACTTATCTCCCTACTACGCGATCCTTACGTTATACCGCCGCTATAGCCTAGTAGCTTCTCCCTTCGACTAGATCCTTTACTTATCCCCTTACTACGTAATCTTTACGTTATATCGCTACTACTATCTCGTAGCTCCCCTTACTTATTAGGCGCTCGAGCTAATAGCTATTATTCTTTAGAAACCTTAACCTCGATTATAAACCCTCTCTTCTTTCTACTACTACTAACTAACCTTAAGCGTAGTTAGTTACTATTAGCCCTCTCGGATAACTCTTTTAACTATTCTTCTAGCCTTTATACTATTATACTCTCTTTAGGACCTTTAGCGCTCCCTACCTATTACCTCTTCTAGATCCTAGTAACGATCGGTAAGTATACTTCTATCTAGACCTCCTATAGAGTATTTCCGGTCTACTAACTCTCTCCTTAGGAGCCCTTATAATAGCGGCACTATCTAGTTTGCCTATCGCGTAGACTATTAATAATATAATACTTTAGGAATCCTATTATAATATAACGAAGCCGACTACCGGCTACTATACTACTCCTAGCTCTATCGCGTAGTATATAGAGGAATACTAGAGCGGAGTAGAGTCCTACTAGCGTATAGTAAGGCTCGTAGGTATTTAGCGAGGCGAGAGTATACTCGACGTCGTAAGCGAACCTAGTCTCGCTAGCTTACTCGCCTACGAAGTCCTCGGTAGGAAGAACCCTCCTATATTCTTTACTAATACGAGCGGCGCGCTACTCGCGTAGGTAGACGCCGAGCTTTACTACTACTTTCTAGAACTACGTAGCTATTAATACTAGTAAGGCAATATTCGGGAGGCGAATATCCCTACTACGATTAGGGCTTTTACTAACTACTAGAATAGCTTCGACGTCGTCCTAGTATACCTCTTCCTAAACCATTTCGAGCCTAATAGTCGCCCTTAGGTAATTGCTTATCTTTAGATACTACTTGCGCTAGGAGGTTGTATAGTTATCTAGTTCGACGCTCTATCGCCTAGTTAGGATATATAGGGCAAACCTTACGACGTAATCGCTACCGGCTAGCGCATAGTTAGTCGCGATACCGATTAGGGCAAGATAGAAAAATAGACGATAGGGACGACGCTACCTTAGGTCGACTAGATAACTCTCGTAACCGGAGGTAACTATACCTATCTTTAGGACGATTTACGCCGAATTATTATAGATAGTAGTAGTATACCTAGCCCGTTCGTAACTACCTACGACCTATAGAACCTATTTATAGACTAGAATAAGATAGTCTAGGAAACAGTAAAGCCTACTAGTCTAAGAGGCTTACTAACTATCCGCGACCTTAATATAGTATAGTAGTACGCAATCTACGACGTCCTCGAGGATCCTAGATCTAACCTTAGACGTCCTACTAGGTATTACGCTAAGGTCTTTATATACGGTATATATATAGTCTATACTTGAATAGGGAAAACGGCGAGGTTATAGCTTTAGGAATAGTTAAGGGGGAGGGCTAGCTATTCTAGAGTTTATAGGGCTTAATTTCTTAACTCTATAGCTTAGAATACGTACTCCTTAAAAGCGTTGTTTTTATAGAAATATACCCCCCTCTCCTCTAATTAAATTACGAGAAGCCTTAGTACCTCCTTATGCCTTTAGGGTTAATTTCTATAATAGAGAGGGTAGACCGTTTAGATATACCTATTTTTAGCTATTTTAGGGATATTAAGAGTAGCTAGATACTTCCTTAGAGTACCTATAGTATCGCCCTAGCGCTAGAGACTAGTCCGATATCTACTACGAGAATCGTAAAGACGTTCTATAGATCTACGAGAAAGCGTAAGGATAGTTTTATAGTACTTACTCGCTAAGACTATAATCTTATATAGTCCGATATCCGATATCCGCTATAGAAATCGTAGAGGCGCCGTACGGATCTATAAGAAAGCGTTAGGATAGTTTAGGGTTCTCTCTTATAGAGACGATAATCTTATATAGTCCGATATCCGATATCTACTATAGGAGTCGTAGAGGCGCCCTATAGACCTATAAGAAAGCTCTTCTATACTAATAGTACCTAGTATAGTACCTACTAGCAAAGACTATTATCTACTACGGTCCGATCTCTACTACGAGAATCGTATCGATACTCTATAGACGGATCTACGAGAAAGCTCTACTCGTCTACTATAGAAGGGCCGCCGCCGGATAGGAGGATTAAGCCCTCGATAGCGCTACGTACGTTATAGGGCCTAGGATCGCTATAAACTCTACGAATAACGAGGCTCTAATTAAGCTATAGAGATCCTTCCCTAACCGACCGCCCCAACTCCTAACTATACCTACCGACTATCCCCTAACTAACTACTATACCTACCGACCGATATCCTAACCGACTAGTCTAACCGCTATCGCGGGGGCCCCTATCCGACTCCGACTACTATCTTAGTATACCGTCGGTCCCCTACTTAGAGAGATTCTAGGAGAGGAGCGCGGCTAGGATAGTAGGGAAGGACCGGATCTAGATAGCTTAGTTATTAGTTAGTAACGCTAAGCTATACCGCCTAATAAGTTAGCTATAGGGAGGAGGACTAGGATAGGTCGGAGAGCTCGAGCTAAGTAGGATTTAGCTAAGATAAAGGATAGCGGATTCTTATCCTACTATCCCTCTCTATAGTCGAGGGCGCGACGGCTATAGAGGTCTAACGCTAGGGGCGTAGCCGGCCGCCTTACGTAGAGTCGTCGATCGTTACTAGTATAGTATCTTTAGCTTAAGGCCTACTAGCTTAGCGCTACTAGTAGTACCTTACGTATTAGATTAGTCTACCTTACGCTTATCCTAGGTACTCCTTATAGGATTCGACCGAGGTAAAGGATAGTAGGTTCTTACCTCGCCGCCTCTCTCTATAGTAGAGGGCGCGATAGCTATAGAGGTCTAACGCTAGGGACGTAGTCGGCGGCCTTACGTAGAGTCGTCGATCGTTACTACTATAATATCTTTAGCTTTAGGCCTACTAGCTAGGCGCTACTAGTAGTATCCCTAGCTCTATCGCCGAGATCGGTATAGGTAATTTCTCGATATTAAATTAGTCTATCTCGCGCCTACCCTAGGTACTCCTTATAGGGTTCGACTAAGGTAAAGGATAGTAGGTTCTTACCTCGCTACTCCTCTCTATAGTAGAGAGCGCGATAGCTATAGAGGTCTAACGCTAGGGACGTAGTCGGCGGCCTTACGTAGAGTCGTCGATCGTTACTACTATAGTATCTTTAGCTTTAGGCCTACTAGCTAGGCGCTACTAGTAGTATTCCTAGCTCTACTATCGAGATCGGTATAGATAATTTCTCGATATCGGATCGGTCTATCTCGCGCCTATCCTAGGCACTCCTTATAGGATTTAATCGAGGTAAAGGATAGCGGGTTCTTACCTTACTATCCCTCTCTATAGTAGAGGGCGCAATAGCTATAGAGGTCTAACGCTAGGGACGTAGTTAGTAGCCTTATATAGAGTCGTCGATCGTTACTACTATAGTATCTTTAGCTTTAGGCCTACTAGCTAGGCGCCGCTAGTAGTATCCCTAGCTCTACTATCGAGATTAGTATAGGTAATTTCTCGATATCGGATCGGTCTATCTCGCGCCTACTCTAGGCACTCCTTATAGGATTCGACTATAGTAAAGAATAGCGGATTCTTACCTCGCTACTCCTCTCTATAGTAGAGGGCGCAACGGCTACGGAGGTCTAACGCTAGGGACGTAGTCGGTAGCCTTACGTAGAGTCGTCGATCGTTACTAGTATAGTATCTTTAGCTTTAGGCCTACTAGCTTAGCGCTACTAGTAGTACCTACCGTATCGTATCGGTCTACCTCGTACCTACCCTAGGTACTCCTTATAGGGTTCGACCGAGGTAAAGGGAGGCCGGTACTTACCTCCCTACTCCTCTCTATAATCGGGGGCTTAGTAGCTATAGATATCTTACGCTAGGGGCGTAGTCGGTATCCCGGCGTAGAGCCGCTAGGAAAGAACCGGGACTAGGACGGCTTAGTTATCGGTTAGTATCGCTAAGTAATACCGATAGATAAGTTAGCTATAGGAAAGGAGAACTAGGATAGGTTAGAGAGCTCGAGCTATCTATCTATAAGACATTATAGATAATAGTTCTAAGGGAGTAAACGGAGCCTATTACTAGAAGAACTATAATAGCTAAGTATAGTTATATTAGTCTATTATAACAACGTCGATAGTAATAGTTACTATAGATATTAGAACGAACCCTACCGTATAATAAGGATTAGGGTTCGATCCTAATCCTAGCCCTAACCCTAGTATCTCTATCTATTATCTTACTATCGCGAGCGCCTTCTACGAGCCTCGACCGCTATCGGATCGTTACTAGCGCCTTCGACTAGATCCTTTACTTATCCCCTTACTACGTAACCTTTACGATATACCGCTATCCTAGCCTAGTAGTTCTTCCCTTCGACTAGATCCTTTACTTATTTCCTAACTACGCGACCTTTACGTTATACTACTACCGCTATCCCGGAGCGCCTATTCCTAGATCCTTCGCTTATTTCCTAACTATCCGGCCTTTACGTTATACCGTCGCCGCTACCTCGTAGCGCCTACTCCTAGATCCTTTACTTATCCCCTTACCGCGCGACCTTTACGTTATATAGCTACCGCTACCTCGTAGCTCCCCTTACTTATTAGGCGCTCGAGCTAACTATAAGTACTCTTTAGGAACCTTAACCTCGATTATTAACCCTCTCTCCTTTCTACTACTACTAACTAACCTTAAGCGTAGTTAGTTACGATTAGTCCTCTAAGATAACTCTTCCGATTGTTCTTCTAGCCTCTATACTATTATATCCTCTTTAGAGCCTTTAGCGCTCCCTACCTAGTACCTCTTCTAGATCCTAGTTACGATCGGTAAGTATACTTCTATCTAGATCTCCTATAGAGTATTTCTAGTCTACTAACCCTCTCCTTAGGAGCCCTTACTATAGCGGTACTATCTAGTTTACCTATCGCGTAGACCGTTAACTATATAATACTTTAGGAATACTATTACTATAAGACGAAGCTAACTACTAAATCCTATACTACTCCTAGCTCTACCTTGCGCTTTATAGACGAATACTAGGATACTACGCGCTCTATAGAAGAATACTAGAATAGAGTAGAGTCCTACTAGCGTATAGTAAGGCTCGTAGATATTTAGCCTAATAAGAGTATACTCGACGTCGCGTATAGACTTAGTCTTACTAGCTTACTTATCTACGAAGTCCTCGGTAGAAAGAACCCTCCTATATTCTTTACTAATGCGAGCGGCGCGCTACTCGCTATAGTAGACTACGAGCTTTACTACCGCTTCCTAGAACTACGTAGCTATTACTACTAGTAAGGCGATATTCGGGAGGCAAATATCCCTACTACAATTAAGGCTTTTACCGACTACGAGAATAGATTCGACGTTATCCTAGTATACCTCTTCCTTAACTACTTCGAGCCCGATAGTCGCCCTTAGGTAATTGCTTATCTTTAGATACTACTCGCGCTAGGAGGTTATATAGTTATCTAGTTCGACGCTCTATCGCCTAGTTAGGATCGCTAGGGCAAGCCTTACGACGTAATAGCTACTAGCTAGCGCATAGTCGGTCGCGATACCGATTAGGCCGATTTAGGAAAATAGACGATAGGTACGACGCCGCCTTAGGTCGACCGGACGACTCTCGTAACCGGAGATAACTATACCTATCTCTAGAACGATTTACGCCGAATTATTATAGAGGGTAGTAGTATACCTAGCGATTTCGTAATCGCCTATAACCTATCGAGCCCCGTAGTTAACGGGAATTAGATAATAATATAGTATACCCTTACGCCTACTATTCTAGGAGGCTTACTAACTACGAGCGACCTTAACGTAGCGTAGCGCTTTATACTCTATAGCGCCCTCGAGTATCCCCGACTTAGAGTTAGACGTCCTACTAGGTATAAGGCTACGGTCTTTATATACGGTATATATATAGTCTATACTTAAAGGGGGAAAACGGCGAGGTTATAGCTTTCTCTATAGTTAAGGAATAGGATTAGCTATTATAGAGTTTAGGTTTAATTTCTTAATTCTATAGCTTAGAATACGTACTTCGCAAAAGCGTTCTTTTAATAGAAATATATCCCTCTCTCCTCTACTTAAATTACAAGAAGCCTCGATACTTCCTTATACCTCTAGGATCTAGTTCTACTATAGAGAGGCTAGTCTTCTTAGACCTACCTATTTTTAGCCGTTTTAAGGATATTAATCTTAGATAGATACTTCCTCGGAGTTTAGGGTTAGGATTAGGAGACTAGCTCTATACGTGCGACCTCTCGTAAGAGATACTATCCGCCTTCCTAAAGTAGAAACCTATCTAGAACTACTACGCCCTCTCGTCTCCTCTCGTAGAGACTATAATATCTACTACGGGAGTCGTCGAGGCGTACTATAGATCTACGAGGAAGCGAGAGGATAGTTTTATAGTACTTACCTATAGAGACTATAATCTAATATAGTCCGACATCTACTATAGAAGTCGAAGAGGCGTTCTATAGACCTACGAGAAGTAATAGAATAGCTTTAGAGTACTTACTCGCAAAGACTATTATCTTATATAGTCCGATCTCTACTACGAGAATCGTTTTAATACTCTATAGACCTACGAGAAAGCTCTTCTCGTCTACGACGAAAGGGCCGCTACTAGGTAAGAGGTATAAGCCGTCGACGGCGCTACGTACGTCGTAGAGCCTAGGATCGCTATAGTAAACTCTACGAATAACGAGGCTCCGACTAAGCTATAGAGATCCTTTCCTAACCGACCGCTATCTCGGCGTACCGTCTATTCCCTACTCGGCGAGATTATAGGGAAGGGACGCGGCTAGGACGGCTTAGTTATTAGTTAGTATCGCCTAGCTATACCGACTAATAAGTTAGCTATAGGAAGGAGGACTAGGATAGGTCGGATAGCTCGAGCTATCTATCTATAAGACATTAAGGATTATAGTCCTATAGGAGTAGAACGAAGGCAATTACTAGAAGGACAATACCTAAGTATAGTTAAATTATAATAACGTCGATAGTAATCCTAACCCTATCGTAGTAACGGATATTAGTACGAACCCTACTATATAATTAGGATTAGGGTTCGATCCTTATCCTTATCCTTATCCTCGGATCTCCCTCTATTATCTTATCGTCGCTAGCGCCTTCTATAAGCCTCGACCGCTCTCGGATTATTTCTAGCGCCTTCGACGAGATCCTTTAAGCCTTATTCCTCGAATAGCTTACTACTCGCCTTCCGCGATTAGATCGTTACTAGCGCCTCCTCCTAGATCCTTTACTTGTCCCCTTACTACGCGACCTTTACGATATACTACCGCCTCGGCCTAGTAGTTCCCCCCTTCGACTCGATCCTTTACTTATTCCCTAACTACGTAACCTTTACGTTATATCGCTACCGCTATCCTAGAGCGCCTATCCCTAGATCCTTCGCTTATCCCCTAACCGCCTAGCCTTTACGTTATATCGTCGCCGCTACCTCGTAGTACCTACTCCTAGATCCTTTACTTATTCCCTTACTACGCGACCTTTACGTTAGCCTACTACCGCTACCCTAGAGCGCCTATCCCTAGATCCTTTACTTATTCCCTAACCGCCTAGCCTTTACGTTATACTACTACCGCTATCTCGTAGCGCCTACTCCTAGATCCTTTACTTATCCCCTTACTACGCGACCTTTACGTTATATAGCTACCGCTACCTTATAGCTTTCCTTACTTATCGGGCGCTTAAGCTAACTATAAGTATTCTTAAGGAACCCTATCCTCGATTATAAACCCTCTCTCCTTTCTACTACTACTAACTAATCTCGAGTATAGTCCGTTACTATTCGTCCTCTCTAAGACCTCTTTCTACTATTCTTCGAGTAATAATATCCTTTTAAGAATCTTCCGTACTCCGAGACTTCGGTTACGATCTATAAGTATACTTCTATCTAGAGTATTCCTAATCTACTAACTCTCTCGCAAGGAGCCCTTATAATAGCGTTACGGATCTATTCGCCTAAACTACGGACCTATTTGCCTATAGCGTAGACCGTTAACTATATACTAACTATTAATAGTATAATCCTTTAGGCTAGTATCTATAGTAGTATATAGCTAGCGCGAAACGGCTACTACGATATCTAGAATACTATACGGACCTATATAGAGGAAGTATAGCCCGGAGCGGAGTCCTACTAGCGTATAGTAAGGCTTATAGATATTTAGCCCGGCGAGAGTATACTCGACGTTATATATAGACCTAGTCTCGCTAGCTTACTCGCCTACGAAGTCCTCGGTAGAAAGAATCCTTCTATATTCTTTACTAATAAGAGCGGCGCGCTACTCGCGTAGGTAGACGCCAAGCTTTATCGCCGCTTCCTAGAACTATATAGGGATTACTACTAGGAAGGCGATATTCGCGAGGCCGGTATCCTTGCCGAGATTAAGGCTTTCGCTACCTATAAGGAGGGATTCGACGTCGTACTCGTCTACTTCGCCTTTAACTACTTTAAGCCCGATAGTTACCCTCTCGTTATTACTTATCTCTAGATACTACTCGCGCTAGGGAGTCGTCTTATAGTTTATTTCGACGCTCCTTCGCCTAGTTAGTATATCTAGGGCATGCCTTATAATGCGATCGTTACTAGCTAGCGCTTAGTTAGTCCTAATAGTAGGTAGGACAAGTTAGAAGAATAGACGATAGCTACGACGTAAAGGGAGGACGAAAGGATAATTATACTAGCTAAAGGGGAGTATACCCGTCTCTAGAACGATTTGCGCTAAATTATTATAGATAGTAGTAGTATACTAGGCTAGTTCCTTAGTACCTTCGACTTATTATCCTAAGGTTATACGAATAATCCTATCGACGAAATAGCTACTTACTTTAGTTATACTATCTTCGAGATTTATACGGCGCGTAAGCTTCGGAGGGGTAACGTAGATACTACGATCTAGTAAGAGGCTACTCCTACCGGTCTTAGAGGCTTACCGACTACCTACGCTATTAACCTTACGCGACGGAGTCTTATAGACGACGTTTTAGACAATGCCGACTAGAGACGTTATCCGACTATAGCCTTTATACTCGATTACTATATAGTCTATACTTAAGAGTTCGAAGCGGTAAGGGTTTCGGATTAGGTTAGAGAGTTTAGTTTAGGATAGAGGGTTTAATTCCTTAACTCTATAGCTTAGAGTATATACTTCTCTAAAGCGCTATATAATTACGAGAAGCCTTAGTTCCTCCTCTAGTCGCGCGTATATACTTCTCCTATATTTTATTACGAGAACCCTTAGTCCCTCCTTATACTAAGAGGCCGCCTATCCTCTATTATAAGAGGGATAGAGAGCGAGGAGAGTAGAAGGTATACGAAAGAGACGAGACTATCGATTCGGCGCGATTACTACTACTCTAATATATACGAAGACGATCGAGTATATACGTAGGAAACGATATACTAAACGTTATTTCCGCTACTCGACGAACGTCCGCTAGTCTAGAGTAAAGTTAAATCCGGCTAATTAGGCAAGGCTACGAGCCTTAGTACTAAGAGGCTAGTAATATAGTATATAGATACTATACTAAAAATTTCTTAACGGATCCTATATCGTATCGAAATACGCTATAGGATAGATATTGTTTTATAGGGGTTCGTATAGTAAACGTACGAGTTATAGGAAGCTTAGGGTTAGTAGATAGGATCTAAAAGGAGGCCGTATGCCCGCGATCTAGTATATACTACTACGAGCGCTAACTAATATACCCGTTCTATAATTAGCGCTACCGCTATAGGTAGAAGGTACCCGCTCCTTCCTATATACCTTCCTCTTCCTATCTAGCTTAACCTACTAGTAGATCTAGCGAGACTATCGCTAGACCGACGCCGAGATCCTTACTACGACCCCGGCTCTCGATAGATTCCTTACTCGGATTTAGGAAGAAGCCTAGTAGCGGTATAGGAATAAGTATATCTATATTTATCTATATAATATTAGCTTCGCTATAGGGAAGTAGAAGGGGGATTTTAATAGTAGTATAGACGACACTTTTAAAGGCTTTATCTAGGCGAAAATAAAGAGACTAGACGGTAGTATATCTACTATAAGGATCGTACTCTCTACTATAGCTACTATATATCCTATCGGGAGATAGGAGTAGTATAACTAGGACGTATAGTATACTTAGGCTATCGCGATCGTATAGCTCCTACGTAAGCAAGAATACTACCTCCTTATCTACGACTATACGGCTAAAGAAGGTACTATTAGACCTAAGCCCGCCGATATATTTCCGCTCTATATATAATAGACTTTCCTCTAGACCCTTAAGGAGAAGTACAAGGTCTACGCTATCTACTTCGGGAACGTACCTAGTAATAGCTAGCCTACGTACTATATTTAGCGCATATCCGGCCCGTTCTACTCTAGTCGATACCTCTCCGATACGCTATTCTAGATATATCGAATAGCTTATACTAAAGATATACTATAGGAGGACCTTAACAACGATCGATAGTTTAGCTTCTAGGAGATTCGAGGCATTAATAGATACCTAGAAAAGACGAGAAGATAAGACGGACTATAATAGAGTAAGGGTTAGGATTAGGGAGTTTATTATAATTAGAATACCTAAAGTGCCTCGAGGAATAGAGAGGCTAATAGGAAGATATTTAGAATTATAAGTCTATACGAAGATCGCCTATACGAGGTAGAATATTTCCTAGCGCGAGTAATTAGTTATTACCTAGTAACGCTTAGTATTACCGTTAGATAAGTTATTATAACGTCGCTCTACGGAGTCCGTTCTATAGCTAGTATCTAAGCTATATCGCGGAAACCCTATCCTAGACGTAGGATTAAGACACTATTCTACTAAAGCTAGTATATAGACTTAAACTATATCTATCGGGTTATCTTTCGGGATAGCTCGATATAGAATCGGTATCCGATTTATAATCGAAGACGGCGATAGCGAGGATACTAGATTATCTACTACGTCTTAGAATAGTCGAGGAAGGAGCTATATTATAAGGTATTAGTTCCTCGATAGTCTCGCCTATAGGGTCTAGCGCCCCTACTCGTAGACTTAACGGATTATAGTAAGGACCGCGTAATCGAATATCTCTACCGACTAGGTAGGGATTAGCTAGATGAAAGAAGAAGAGGTCCTCGACTTCGTATAGCGGAAAGGTATAGAGGTCTTCTATAAGGCCTATATAATATCCCTTAATAACGACCTCGACTAAGCGTTAAAAGATAGACTAGATACGCCGTAACTAGTAAACAACGTTAGGATTATTAATAGATCCGAGACGGTCTAGAAGGAGCTAAATATAGCGAAGAATAGTATCGAGAAGGAGAAAGAGTATCTTGCCTATACTTCCTTATAAACGAAATTTAAATACGATTTTATTTATCCTATCGAATAGCGACTCGGAAGGGGGAAATAGGGCGTAGGGTTCGGTAGAGGTAAAGGATAGCGGGTTCTTATCTCTCTATTCCTCTCTATAGTCGAGAACGTAGTAGCTATAAAGGTCTAACGCTAGGGACGTAGTCGGCCGCGTTATCTAGAGCTATCGATTATTTCGGGTTAGTATCTTCTAGTTTAGGCCTACTAGCTCGGCGCCGCTAGCTATACCTCTAGCTCTATTACCGAGATCGGTATAGGTAATTTCTCGATATTAGATCGGTCTATCTCGCGCCTATCCTCGGTACTCTTAATAGGGTACGACTAAGGTAAAGGATAGCGGGTTCTTACCTTACTAGCCCTCTTCCTAGTCGGGGACGCGACGGCTATAGAGGTCTAACGCTAGGGGCGTAGTCGGCCGTCTTAATAGGTAATTTCTCTATATTAGATCGGTCTATCTTACGCCTATCCTTAGTACTCCTTATAGGGCACGACCGAGGTAAAGGATAGTAGGTTCTTACCTCGCTAGCCCTCTTCCTAGTCGAGGGCGCGATAGCTACGAAGGTCTAACGCTAGGGACGTCGTTAGTAGCTATACGCCTAAGGATAGAGTATTCCTCTAATCGGGACTATAAGTATCTCCTACTTGCCTATACGAAGTAGAATATTTCCTAGCGCGAGTAATTAGTTATTACCTAGGGTCGCTTAGTATTACTATTAGATAAGTTATTATTACGTAAACCCGAACCCGATCTAAGACGCTAGATTAAGATACTATTCGACCGAAGTAAGGATATAGATATAAACTATATCTATAGAGTTATCGTTCGGGATAGCTCTACGAAGAATCGATATCCGATTTATAATCGAAGATAGCGATAGCGAGGATACCGGATTATCTACTATACCTTAAGATAGTCCTAAGGATAGGTTCTTATAAGGAAGGAGCTACGCTATAAGGTATCGGTCCTACGATAGTCTCGACTATAGGATCTAGCGCCTCCTATTAGGGACCTCGTAGATTACTCTAAGTACTATATATTACGGACCTTATCCTCTATAGATCTTATATTTATCGAGCTCCCCGGCGACAAGGTCGGGGTTAGCCGGATAAAAGGAGAAGAGGTCCTCGACTTCGTAAAGTAGAAAGGTAGTAAACCTAGACCGAGCGTTAAAGGATAGACTAGATACGCTCTAACTAGGAAACGAAGTCTAGCTTCTATAAAGCCTATAAAGCGCGCTAAAACGATAACCTCGAATAGGGGCTAAAAGATAGACTAGGCTAGCTACGACCGGCTATTAAAGTTAAGATTATTAATAGATACGAGATAGTCTAGAAGGAGCTTAATATAGCGAAGAATAGTATCGAAAAGGAGAAAGAGAATCTCGAGAATACGCTACCTATCCTTCCTTCGGAGTCTTAATAAACGAAATATAAACGGGGTTTTATTTATCCTATCGACTAGCGACTCGGAAGAGCGAGATAGGGCATAGGGTTAGATAGAGGTAAAGGGTAGTAGATACTTACCTCTCCGCCCCTCTCTATAGTTAAGGACGTAATAGGGAGAGAGGTCCTACGTAGAGGGCGCGGCTAGCTATCTTACCTAGAGTAAATCGCTACTAATAGATAATAGTATACCTAGTCGCTCTTCTACGAAGCCTATAAAACGTACCTCTACGATAGCCTCGAAGGGGGGTTAAAAGATAGACGAGATACGTCGCGACTAGTAATTAAAGTAAAGATTATAAATAGATACGAGATAGTCTAGAAGGAGCTTAATATAGCGAAGAATAGTATCGAAAAGAAGAAAGAGAATCTCGAGAATACGCTACCTATACTTCCTTCGGAGTCTTAATAAACGAAATATAAGTAGGGTTCTATTTATCCTATCGACTAGTAACTCGGAAGAGCGAAATAGGGCGTTAGGTAGGATAGAGGTAAAGGGTAGTAGATACTTACCTCGCTACCCCTCTCTATAGTCGAGGACACGATAGCTATAGAGGTCTAACGCTAGGGGCGTAGTAGGTAGCCTAGCGTAGAGCCGCCGAGGGAGAGATTATATATCCGAGACTAGAGTATCTCTCCGATCGGGACTACGAATATCCCCTCTCGCTTATACGAAGTCGAAGGTTTCCTAGCGCAAGGGATAAGTTATTACCTAGTAACGCTTAGTATTACTATCGGATAAGTTATTATAACGTCGCCCTACGGAACCCGTTCTATAGCCGGTATCTAAGCTAGTCTCGGACCGAAAGGATTTATAGTATAGATCGAGGAAGAGTAAGGTATCTACTACTATAATATCGCCGGTACGTCCTAAATATAAACTATTATAGTCGATATATCTAATACGACGGTAGTCTCGTAGGCTTGGATCTATTATAGTAGCTACTAAGGAACCCTAGTTATTATATAAAACTAGCTAATAGTAGCCTCTATACTATAGGGTAACGTCTAGACGAGTTTGTCTTAGCGCCTAGACTAGATATACTATACTAAAGCTAGACCTCCCCTCTAGCTAGGACTTCGGATAAAGTATATCTATATAACTAACGGATAGATCTATACTAAACAAGACGATTTAGAATAGTATAGATAAGTAGAATATAGATACGCGTATAGAGAGCGATAGGCAAGATAGGATCCCTTTAGTAAAAGGATCCCGGATAGTAAATAAGTAGACTAACCTATCTCGGATAAGTAAAGGTAAGCGTAACGTAGAGTATTTAGAGGAAGGATCTCCCTCTAAGGCTTCCTTCTTTTCTTCTTCGTAGTCTATCCTATTAAGATCGCTACTATACCGATTTACTTAACCTAATTTATTTCGCTCTTCGACTTAGATCTTTAGATTATTAGCGCCTCCTAGACTACGCTCCCTAATAGGATCGCTATCGATGCGATATTGCCCTCTACGCTAGGCTATATAGTCGAGACGTTCGTAGGCGAGAAGGTTATAGAGATCCGCGACGAGCCTCGCTACGCGTTCGAATAGATAGATAGTACCCTAGTATAGCGCGACCTCTAGTTAGCTAATAGATAGTAGAAGATATCGTATCTTAGTTAGGAGGATCTATAGATTAAGGCTATACGCGAGGGCCCTAGGGTTAGGGTTAGGGTAAGTCTTGGCGCCGGTAAGCTTACTAATCTACTCGTATCGGAGCGAGCCTAGCGTTACCTAGAGACTTCTAGGAAGGAAAAAATAGCGGTATTAGTTTAAAGGAAATTCCTTAGCTCGATTAATCGGAAGACTAATATCTTCGTTATCGACTTTATATTTAATATTCTATAAAAACCTAGATTAAAATTATATCCTCTTCGGATCGAGGAGGAAAGGAAGGAAAGGAAAGACTAATAAATAGTATTAGAGTAGCTCTACCTCCCTTCCGCTCTACTCCTATATCCTTTCCTCTATTCGCTATCTAGAGCCTACCGGTAGAAAGGATAGAGGGAAATCTTAGTACTAGCGAGATAACTAGATCGCTCGTATCGGGATAAGACGGCTCGTATACTTATAGTAGGAATATCCTCTCTTCGAGTACTATATACGAGTCGTACTCGCGAATACGACTAGCTTTAACTACTAACTCTCTTTCGCTTTTAACCCTATTCTTCTTCGACTTATTCCTACCTTCTTAGACGCTATACTAAGACGCTACTCTACCGAAGTAAGTATATAGACTTAAACTATCTCTATAGGATTATCTTTCTAGATAGCTAGATAAAGAATCGATATCCGATTTATAATCGAAGATAGCGACGATAAGGATACTAGATCGTCTACCGCGCCTTAAGATAGTCCTAAGGATAGACCTCGAGCAAGGAAGGAGCCGCGCTATAACGTATCGGTCCCTCGATAGTCTCGACTATAGAGTCCGACTATAGGGATAGCGCCTTCTATCGTAGACTTAATAGATAATAGTAAGTCCTATATAATCGAACCTATATTACGGAGTAAGTCTACTATAGATCTTATATTTATCGAGCTCCCTAGCGATAAGGTAGTAGCTAGGTAGAGGAAAGAAGAGGTCGTCGACTTCGTATAGTAGAAAGGTATAGAGCTCTTCTACGAAGCCTACTAAATATGCCTAAACGATAGCCTCGAACGAGGGTTAAAAGATAGACTAGATACGTAGCGACTAGTAAACAAGGTTAAGATTGTCTATAGATCCGAGATAGTCTAGAAGAAGGACCTAAATATAGCGAAGAAGAGGATCGAAGAGGAAGGAAGTATCTCGAGAATATCTTATATATAGCGTAGGGTTCGATAGAGGTAAAGGATAGCGGTCCTTACCTCGCTACCCCTTCCTATAGCCGAGGGCGTAATAGCTATAAGGATCTTACGTAGAGGGCGCGACTAGCGATCTTATCTCGAGCGAATCGCTACTAACGTATAATAGTCTACCTAGTCGATCTTCTTAGTAGCCTAGATACGCTACGACTAGTAAACAAAGTTAAGATAATTAATAGATACGAGATAGTCTAGAAGATACTAAACATAGCGAAGAATAGTATTAAAAAGGAGAGAGGATATCTCGAGAATATCTCTAATCGGGAGTCGCTTAGGATTATAAAGGATAGTAGGTCCTTACCTCGCCGCCCCTCTCTACGGTAGAGGGTACGATAGCGATAGGATCTTATATAGAGGGGGCGGCTAGCGATCTTACCTCGAGTAAATCGCTATCGATATATAATAGTATATCCGATCGATCTTCTACGTAGCCTATAAAACGTACCTTTATAACTACCTCGAATAAGCGTTATAAGATAGACTAGATACGCTACGACCGGTAAACAAAGTTAAGATAATTAATAGATACGAGACGATCTAGAAGATACTAAATATAGCGAAGAATAGTATCGAAAAGGAGAGAGGGTATCTCGAGAATATCTCTAATTAGGGATTACTTAGAATTATAAAGGATAGCGGGTCCTTACCTCGCCGCCCCTCTCTATAGTAGAGGATACGATAGCGACGGGATCTTACGTAGAGAGGGCGGCTAGCGATTTAACCTCGAGTAAATCGCTACCGATATATAATAGTATACCTAGTCGATCTTCTACGTAGCCTATAAAACGTACCTCTACGACTACCTCGAATAAGCGTTATAAGATAGACTAGATACGCTACGACTAGTAAACAAAGTCAAGATAATTAATAGATACGAGATAGCCTAGAAGATACTAAATATAGCGAAGAATAGTATCGAAAAGGAGAGAGGATATCTCGAGAATATCTCTAATTAGGGATCGCTTAGGGTTATAAAGGATAGCGGATCCTTACCTCGCCGCCCCTCTCTATAGTAGAGGATACGATAGCTATAGGATCTAACGCGGAGGGAGCGGCTAGTAATCTAACCTCGAGTAAATCGCTACCGATATATAATAGTATACCTAGTCGATCTTCTATATAGTCTATAAAACGTATCTCTACGACTACCTCGAATAAGCGTTATAAGATAGACTAGATACGCTACGACTAGTAAATAAAGTCAAGATAATTAATAGATACGAGACGGCCTAGAAGATACTAAATATAGCGAAGAATAGTATCGAAAAGGAGAGAGGATATCTCGAGAATATCTCTAATTAGGGATCGCTTAGGATTATAAAGGATAGTAGGTCCTTACCTCGCCGTCCCTCTCTATAGTAGAGGATACGATAGCTACGGGATCTAACGTAGAGGAAGCGGCTAGCGATCTAACCTCGAGTAAATCGCTACCGATATATAATAGTATATCTAGTTAATCTTCTATATAGCCTATAAAACGTATCTCTATAACTACCTCGAATAAGCGTTATAAGATAGACTAGATATACTATAACCGGTAAACAAAGTTAAGATAATTAATAGATACGAGATAGCCTAGAAGATACTAAACATAGCGAAGAATAGTATCGAAAAGGAGAGAGGGCATCTCGAGAATATCTCTAATCGGGAGTCGCTTAGGGTTATAAAGGATAGCGGGTCCTTACCTCGCTATCCCTCTCTATAGTAGAGGATACGATAGCTATAGAGTCTAACGCGGAGGGGGCGACCGGCTATCTAACCTCGAGTAAATCGCTACTAATATATAATAGTATACCTAGTCAATCTTCTACGTAGCCTACAAAACGTACCTTCGTAACTACCTCGAATAAGCGTTATAAGATAGACTAGATACGCTACGACCGGTAAACAAAGTTAAGATAATTAATAGATACGAGATAGCCTAGAAGATACTAAATATAGCGAAGAATAGTATCGAAAAGGAGAGAGGATATCTCGAGAATATCTCTAATCGGGGATTAGGTCCGATAGAGATAAAGGATAGTAGGCCCTTACCTCGCCGTCCCTCTCTATAGTTAAGGACGTAGCCGGCCGTCTTACTTAGAGTAAATCGCTACTAACGTATAATAGTATATCTAGTCGCTCTTCTACGAAGCCTATAAAACGTACCTCTACGACTATCTCGAATAGGGGTTAAAAGATAGACTAGATACGTCGCGATCGGTAAACAAGGTTAAGATTATTAATAGATACGAGATAGTCTAGAAGAAGCGAAATATAGCGAAGAACGGTATCGAAAAGGAGATAGGGCATATCGAGAATACCTTAGTTATACTTCGTTTAGAGTCTAAATAAACGTAATATAAATACGGTTTTATAAATCCTATCGACTAGCGACTTAGAAGCGCGAAATAGGGCGTAGGATTCGATAGAGGTAAAGGATAGCGGATCCTTATCTCCCTATCCCTCTCTATAGTCGAGGATCTAGTAGCTAGGGAGGTCTAAGGCCGAGGGCGTAGTCGATAGCGTAGTATATAGCCGCCGAGAGAGAGGCCGTATACTAGAGGCTAGATTATTCCTTAGATAGGGACCGCAAGTATCCCCTACCTACTTATATAACGTTAAAGGTTTCCTAGCGTAAGGGATAAGTTATTATATAGTAGTACTTAGTATTACTATTAGATAAGTTATTATAACGTTATTCCTAGGATCTATAGATACGTCCTATAGTCGATATATCTTATAATATAGTAGCCTCGTTAGCTCCGATCGCTACCGATATAATATTATCCTCTATACTAGGCTATACGGTCGAGACGTCTACTAGCTAGAAGGTTATAGAGATCCGTAACGAGCCTTACTACGCGTTCGGATAGATAGGTAGTATCCTAGTATCGCGCGACTAGAAGATATCGTATCTCGGTTAGGAGGATCTATAGGCGAGCGCTATATGCGAGGGCTCTAGGGTTAGGATTAGGGTAAATCTTAGCGCCGGTAACCTTACCGAACCGCTCGTACTAGAGCGAGACTAGTATCGTCTAGAGGCTTCTAGAAAGGGAAAAATACTATCGTTAGTTTAAAGTAGGCTCCTTACCTTAATCGATTAGGAGACTAATATCTTCGTTATCTACTTTATATTCTATATTCTACGAAAACCTAGATTAAAATTATATCCTCTTTAGATCGAGAGGGAAAGGAAGGAAAGGGAAGACGGACTAATCGTATTAGAGTAGCTCTACCTCCCTTCCGCTCTATTCCTCTATCTACCTTTCTATTCGCTAATAGAGAGGATAGGGCAATTCTTAGCGCTAGCAAGGTAACTAAATCGCTTATATCGGAGCGAGACTAGTATCGCTTAGAGGCTCGTTAGAGGGGAAAAATACCGGTATCGGTTTAGAGGAGGGTTATCGAGTCGATAGATTAGGAGATTAATATTACTATACTAACCCTAGTATTTAACGTTCGATAAAACCCTAGAGGAAAATTATAGTCTACTTAGGTCGAAGGGAAAAGGGAGGGACTACGCCTCCTCCTTCGCTAGCCTTATAGATTCTATAGGCGTTATAGGCTAAGTAGGATACTACTACCTTCGTATATTACCTAAAGGTCTCGTCGATAGGCGTTAGGTTCGGATTACTTTAGCTAAGTTATTACCTAGTAACGCTTAGTAGTACTAACTAATAACTTATTATTACGTCTCTACCCTAACTCTCTATAAGGCTATAGCTCGCTATACTACTATAGTATCCCTTCTATCGATAGTCGCTACCCTCGTATCCTAGCTTATAGAAAAAAAAAGAACCTTCCTATATTCCCTCTAGCTTACTTGCTTCCCTACCTCGTCCCTAGCTAAGCTAAAGCGCCTATAAAGCTAATCGACTAATCTATTAAACGCGAGCCCTAGGCCTCGTAAAGCTAAACCTTTCCTATTCCTACGCTCTCTTATATCCAAGCTAGGATCCTCGTTTATCTATCCTATCCCTAGTCGAGCTTGGATACTAAGAGAGCTACTACTTCCCTTCCTACGTTACCCTTAATCTAATCGAGCGAGTAGGCTAACTAGTATTAAGGTCTACGTAAGGGCCCCGAGAGTATCCTCGTTATCTCTAGATCGGTAAGTAAGTAGACTAATTAGCGTTAGATCTCGTAGTCCCGCTTTCGGGACCGATATAGTTCCTTCCCGATCTAGCCTAGTATATATACTCCTCTATATCTAGGCCGTCCCTCTCCTCCCTTCCCTCTATACCTTCCCCTTTAGCCTTACTATAGATATCTTCCTTCTCTAACCTATTCTACTACTCTTCCCTCCTTACTCGCTATATATCTTAGTAGCCCTTATCTTCGAGAATACTACCCTACTAGTCGATAGGACGCTAGACGACCCCTCTCCTTCCTATCTATAAGCCTACCGCTTCGTTAGTATCCTTAATGCCTATAGTATAGTAGAGTAAGCGGTAGTAGTAGTATTTAGCCTTAGTCGATCCTAATATAGATTCTAGGCTATTCCTAGCTATAGTATTCCTTAGCGTAATCTAGGAGGAGGATAATATAATAGCGGTCGATACGACCTTAGCTTTAGTCGAAAAAGCGCTCTATAACGAAGGAAAGGCTAAGCTAGATATAGGAGGAGATGTAAGCGCGGCTACGACTAACGAGGCTAGTACTCTAGTAGTTAGTATAGAAGATATAGTTCCCCTCGCTTATTCTTAGCCCTTCGCTTATCGTTCTATAGATCCTCGGTTAGATATAGTAGATATAGTAGATATAGTAGATATAGTAGATATAGCGGATATAGTAGATATAGTAGATACTATAGCGGACTTAGTAGCGATTCGCTTTATATCTATCTATATCGCTTCCCTCGCTATCGAGCCCGGTCTCCTTACTATCCTCGAGACGTAGTACGTTTCTTATAACTCTAGCCTAGGGGATTCGATAGATATCTCTATCGACCTTACTAGTAGGCTAGCTACCTATCGCTCTCTAGTCGAGGAGTACGCTAAGATAAGAAGGATTAGGAGTAATATCTAGTAGTTAGTTATTAGCGTCCTTAAGTCTCTAGCTATAGCGCTTAAGGTAATTACTACTAAGGCCGCTACTCGATAGACGCTCTATAACCTCTAGGAGTATCTCGCCGATAAGGCTCGTAGGATTAGTACCTAGGAGGCCTACCTATTGGAGTATTAGTTAATTATCGAGAGTATCTATTAGGATTCCGAAGCTATCCTATTCCTTAGACTCCTTAACCCTACTATCTATACGAAGGAGGGGTTTTAGTAGATCCTTCCTAACTATATCTATAATACTATCGATTGCGGGAAGAGGTACTAGACCTTAATCGCTAACTATCTCTATACTATTACTAATAGCTAGGGAAAGGATTAGTAGAAGGTCCTCTACGAGAAGGATCTAGAGCTCCTCCTAGCGAAGCGCTACGAGGTAGTTAGTTAGAAGGGAGCTAGTAGGGAGGCCGGTCCGATCTACGATTCTATATACTAGTCCTAGGACTTCCTTAAGTATCTAAAGTAACTCGTATAGTATAGCTATACGCTCGAGTAGTTCTATATCTATATCTATCTCTAGGTTAACTACTATAGTAATCCTATTAAGCGGAGGTAGCTCTCCCTAAAGGGAGTCCTAGCTATCCTATACCTAATCCTCCTCGACGTCGTTACGATCCTCGATAGCTAGGGGGCTAGCTTTATCCTATAGGACCTCCTCGAGTAGGCGACGTACGACCCTACTATACTTAGTATTACTTCCTAGTACTAGAGGTAGTTAGAGAAGGAAGAGAGGGAGTAGGTAAAGTAGGATAAGGCGAGGGAGGCGAAGGAGTAGGAGTAGCGATAATAGATAGTAAAGGCGAGGAAGGTAGAGGTAAAGGTAAGGGAGATAGAGGCGAGGAAGGTAGAGGTAAAAGCGAAGGCGAGGAAGCTAGAGAGCGCGTAGGCCTTAGCCGCTACCTATCGACCGCTACCGGGACTATATTAGAAGGGGGGGCCTTAGAGGTAGGTTAAGGTAGAGGGCGTATCCTAGCTATTAGAGCCTATTATAGTATCGGATTTAGAGAGGAAGAAGGGGAAGGATATAGAGAAGGCGGAGGAGGAGGAGGTAGAGGAGGAGGAGGCGGAGGTAGAGAAGGAGGAGGAGGAGGAGGCGGAGGTAGAGGCGGAGGAGGAGGCGAAGGTAGAGGTAAAGGAGGAGGTAGAGGAGGAGATAGAGATAGAGAAGAAGGAGGAGCCATTTCCTTCCTAGAAGCGTAAGCTTCTACCTATTACCTAGGAGGACGACGACGAGTCGCTACTATAGAAGCGGATATAGCTAGTTATATAGAGAGGGTCTATCGTCTAGAAGGGAATACGTACGATTATTACTAAGGAGGGAATAGTAGAGTCTAACGAGTTTCGTAAGCTCCTTAGCGAAACGAAGGAGAGATAGCCTACTAGTAGCTTCTACTAGTTTAGGACGTATTTCCGCCCGGTATTACTAGAGCTCGTCTAGTTACTCGCGTCGTAGACCTAGTAGGCTATAGACGACGCTTCTAGGAAGGCCTATCTAACGTATATCTAGGACGCTAACGAGCTCGCCGAGGCGATATAGGGAGTCCTCGTCGCTACGTCGGCGATCCTATCGCGTCGACTCGACTATCGGTATCTATAGTAAGACTATATTAGAGATAGATCGTATCTATAGACTACTTAAAGTTCCTCCTTCTACGTTATCTTTCCTTTCCTTCCTCCCCTCCTAGCTCCCGTTCCTCTAGTAGTTAGTTATTACTCGGTATATACCGTATAATAAGTTAGTAGTATATAGACTAAAATAGGGAAGCCCCTATAGCCTACCTAAGATCCGAGCTAATATATATTAAGCCTACCTCCTACCGATTAGATAAAGATATATAGGAATCTTACGTTCGATCGCTATTATTATACTAGTATTTATAGAGAAATCGAGTAAGCTACGTATTACCTCTATTAGAGTCCTAGCTATAGATAGTCGCTCGACTATACTATCCTCCTATCCGTCTATCCTTAGAACTAGGGGGCTATAGAGGACTACGATCCGCTTACGCTCTAATAGCGTATCGTACTATCTCTCCTAGCTCGCGTTATTACTATCTACTTCTATTAACGGCGAGACTAGTAGCGAGCTCTTCCCTTCTACTATATCGAGGCTCGAGCGATCTCGTAGCCTAGGCGCCTCGTTAGAGTAGTTAGGCCTAGGATCCTTATAGGAAGGGCTAGAGCTTTCCCCTAGGATATACTCCTCGATACTCGATAGCGGACTAATATTCCCTTCCCCTATCGCGCCCTAGTCGTTCTACGAGTCGGCTACGAAGAGCTTACCTACTCCTATTACGATTAGTATCTATCGCGGCCCTAACGAGGCGAATTCGGCCTAGATCGCCCTCCTATCTAGCGTACTTTCTAGACTACTTTAGGTTCTAGTTAGTCTTTCTAGATCGCCTCTATCGCGTACCCGATCGTTTAGGATAGTCGCTACGTTACCTACGCTATATAGGTAACGAGCTATATCGCTAGGGCTAGATCGCCTCCGTTTACCGACTCCCCTTAGTTACTACTCGGTCTAGTAGACCTAGGGCAACTACGCTAATAGATCTACTTCCTTCCTAAGGGACTAGACGTCTATCCCTTAGCGTTACTATTATAACGGTTACGTTAGATCTTAGTACTATCCCGATAGTACCTCTACGTACTATTCGGCTAGATTCTATAATCTATAATATTAATATCTAGTATCGTAGAATATATACGTCTAGCGATATTACCTTATCGTAAGGAGAGATCGCTTAGGGATCGCTATATAAGGCGTATAGTTCCTTAGGGCACTCCTCGAAGTCTATAGTACTACTTACGCTATATCCTAGATCCTATACTCTCCTACCGCTTATAGTACCGCTCCTTACCTATATAGCGCAAACTAGTTACTAGATATAGAGACTTCCTATCCGAAAGCGGAACCCTAGCTCTCGATCCGACTAGTAATTAAACCTTATCCCTCCTCGTTCTAGTACTTAACGAAAAAAAAAATAGATCCTATCCTTTAGAGGATTAGCTACGTTTAATCCTTCGTCCCTCTTATCTATACGATCGATAATAACGTATAGTCTTCGATATCGAACTAGTAGAATAGATAGGGAGCGAGGATAACTTTCTAGATAGAGTCTTATATATCGAATAGATAGGATAAATAGAAAGCGAAGATAACTTTTCTAGTAGAGTCTTATCTATCGAATAGATAGGATAAATAGGAAGCGAGGATAACTTCCCTAGTAAAGTTTCGTCTATCGAATAGGTAGGAGGAATAGGAAGCGAAGATAACTTATATTTTATCTATCGAATAGGTTAGGGTAGACGTCGATCTTTCTATCGATCGAGTCTCGTATATCGAATATTTCGGTTATAGGAAATCTCGTCCTTTTATATAGTCTCGTCCTTTCTTCTTATCTATATTCTCTAATATAGTTATCGTCTCGCCGCTACCTATTAGTAAACTATACTTAGAACGAGTAAGTATTTAGTTCCTTACGTCCTCTACTTAGTAGTTAAAGAATCCCTATCCTTTAGAAGATTAGCTATTTAACCCTCTATTCCTTTCCTATCTATATAATCGACGATAACGTAAAGTCTCTAATATCGAACTAGTAGGATAGATAGGGATAACTAGCCTTACTAAGTCTCGTCTATCGAACGGATCGGGATAGGTATCGATCGATAATAACTTCTATTAAATAGATAGAATACGCGTCGATCGACGATAACTTCTATTAAATAGGTAGGATAAGTATCGTTTAACGATAACTCCTTTCTATCGCTCGAGTCTCGTATATCGAATATAGGAAATCTCGTTCTTTTATCTATCGTCCTTTTATTATATCTATATACTCCTATATAATTCTCGTCTCTATACTATCTATTAGTAAAACGTACTCGCTCTAGTCCTTTCCTTCTATCCTCTACTTAATAGTCGAAGTATCCCTATCCTTTAGAAGATTAGCTATTAAACCCTTCGCCCCTTCCCTATCTATATAATCGATAATAATATAGAGTCTCTAACGTCGAATAGGTAGGATATATAGGAAGCGAAGATAACTTTCTATCCTCTATCCTAGTAGGGATCTTATCTATATAATCGACGATAGCGCAAAGTCTCTAATAACGAATAGGTAGAGTAAATAGGGATAACTAGCCTAGCTAAGTCTCGTCTATCGAACGGCTTAGAGTCGACGTCGATCGATAACGACTTCTATTAACGATAACTTCTTCCTATTACTTGCGTCTTGTATATCGAATATAGGAAGTCTCGTCCTTTTATTACGTCTATATCCTTCTATATAATTATCGTCTCTCTACTACCTATTAGTAAAATATACTTAGAACTATCCTTTCCTTATATTCTCTACTTAATAGTTAAAGGATTCCTATCCTTTAGAAGATTAGCTATTAAACCCTCTATCCCTTCGTTATCTATACGATCGACGATAACGCGAAGTCTCTAACGTCGACTAGGTAGGATATATAGAGAGCGAAGATAACTTTCTATCCTCTATCCTAGGAGGAATCTCCTCTATATAATCGACGATAGCGTAAAGTCTCTAATATCGAATAAGTAGGAATTAATAGGAAATAGAGATAACTTTAAACCCTCTATCCCTTCCTTATCTATATAATCGATAATAACGTAAAGTCTCTAATATTAATCTAGAATATAGAGTAATAATAACTTCCTTAAGTCTCCTATTCCGACTATACCGATTAACGATAACTTCTTCGTATATCGAATATTAAGCTCCTATTCTTTCCCTCCGTCCGTATCCTTCTATATTATAGTAGTCTCCTATCGGTAAGATATACTTAGAACGTATCTACGTTTATTCGCTATCGTCTACTACCTATCGTAATAATCCTCGATCGATATAGATATCGTCTTAACTATAGAGATCTCTTATAAGTAGTTAGGATCTATTAGACTATCGTCCCTATTATTACTAAATCCTCGACTTCTCGAGACTCTCCTTCCCTTATCTAGAGCTAGCGCGCTAAAAGGATAACGGATATATAGCTAGGATAGGACTAGAGTAATATAGTCGTATTCCTAGTCGACCTCTATCTATCTACCTTCTCGTTATCTACTAGGAGAAACTCGTCCTATCCCTTAGCTATCCTATCTATATATATAGCTCTAACTAAGATTTAGAGTATAACCGAGAAATTAAGTATTAGACTCGATCGATCGCTATCCGTTCCGAGCCGTCTACTATCTCCTATTACTCTACTATAGTCCTATCTATAGAAATAGTCTATTCTCTTAGATCGCTCTCGTAGTTCGCTAAGGCCTACCTCGTCGTCTACTATCTCTACTACTCCGCTACTACCGACGTATCTATCTATCTCTAGAAGAAGTATACCTACGATATCGTTACTACCTTAGCGACTATAGACGCCTTCCTCGTCTATTATCCTAAGGCTAGTATAGTACGCGAGCTACGAGGATACTAGTAGGCCCTCGACTAGTCCCTTCCGTCCCTATACGCCTACCTCCCTCCTCCTATCTAGGGATAGTAGTATCCTATCGCTAGGTACGAGTATCTATTTAAGAACTAGAACTAAGTAAAGTTCGTAATAGAGGCGAAGCGCTATCTAAAAGATCGGTACGCTAACTAGATATACGAGCTAAGTATCCTCGAGGGAGAGGTTATCCTATAGTAGATTATTACTAGGCTAGCGACGTATATCTAGATCGAGTCCTCTATTTCCTATCCTTCCCTATCCTATATATCCTTCCTTACTATATCCTCCCCTATCTCGATCGATCTAAGCGCGCTTATAATAGCTATAATATCGACCTATTATAGCCTTATATATACGTAACTTATAAAATATCTTACTAGGGATCGCCCTAGTATCTTCCTAGACCGAACCGTTATAAGCTCCTCCTCCTACTCTACTTCCCCTATCGCTTCCCTTACTAAGCGCTATCTAGTAGGACTTCTAGACTAGCTAGCTACTCTACTATACTAGGAAGGCCGTCGGTATCCTCTAGGCGCTCGCTATCCTCCTAGAGAAGGAGGAATTAGCGGAGATCTCTCTAGTCTATCTCTAGATAGCGTCGGTCTTCTAGTAGAGCTACGATTACGTCCTACTTCTAAATAACGTTACGAGTAGCCTCCTCTAGAGCCTCTAGCTATAGTCGATTAGTAACGCGCGCTAGCTACTAAGGATCCTAAGGAAGAGTATCGACCGATATACTATAACCTTTATCTATCTCGTCTACTTTCTCCTCTAGAACTAGGAGGACCGGCGCGTAGGACGCCTATTCGCTATAGGCCTCTAGCTTATAATATTAAAGGACGACGCCCTCGAGTAGATCGTAGCGACGCTAGCCCTTAATCCCGCTATTACGGCCCCTACCTAGGAGTAGGCCCTCCTAGACCTCTTCTCTATACTCTTTATCTAGATCCTTCTAAGGAAGTCCCTTACCTAGCCGTATTCTATCTTCGCCTTCTTTACTATCCTTATAATCGACTCGTCTAGAATCTATATACGCGTCCTATACGAGGTCTCGTCCTTCCTTACCTATCTCGTCTATAGTATCTATATCTTCTTCGTAAAGGCCTACTTCTCTATAGGCGTAACTAAGCCTACTATAGAGGCCCTAGTACGCTTCTTAGCTAACTAGGACGCCTACCTCGTTACTAGTATATTTATAGTTATAGGCGAGCTAATCTCCCTCCTTACGCTTA
Source organism: Pseudocercospora musae (assembly GCA_001578225.1). Lineage (NCBI taxonomy): Eukaryota > Fungi > Ascomycota > Dothideomycetes > Mycosphaerellales > Mycosphaerellaceae > Pseudocercospora > Pseudocercospora musae. The sequence goes on along the minus strand of LFZO01000237.1, from coordinate 3,952 downwards.
GTAAGACGTATACGTAGGAGTATACGAACTAGGGATAGGCGTTCTAGGCTAATAACGATCCCGATAGGCTCTACCTCTACTTCGACTAGTACTAGATCCTAATAGACGCCTTCTACTCGCGCTTCGTTAAGGAACTCCTCTAGGAGATATAGAAGGTATTCTAGTATAATATCTTCCTTCTACTTAACTATTATAGCGAGTTCGTCCTTTCTCTTAGCTATATCGTCGATAACCTTAGATCTAAGATATCTAGCTACTTATTCGTAATAGACCTAGGTAACGCTAACTACTTTAGCTCTACGAGCCTAATCCTCGATATCTATCTTATATAGACTATAGGATAGGAACTCGCGGTTATAGAGTTCCTTTCCCTACTAACGAAGAAGTAGAAGGCCTAGATCCTAGGCTACTTCGTAACTATATCTAGCTTCCTCTAGCTCTACGCTATTACCCTATACGTAAGTAGCTCGTAGCCGGTCTATAGGACTAAGTACGTCTATATCCGATAGCGGAATAGAACTAGTCTAGATAAGGCCTATATAACGTTCGTTATTAATAGCGACCTCGTAGTCTACTTAGTACTTAATAAGAATCCCGACTAGAGCTAGCGGTTTATACTAAAGTACTACTATCCGATACTAGGTAAAGTACTTGCCCTCTACGTTAGTATAGTTATTCTCTTCCTTAAGATACTTATAACTACTATATAGTCGCTCCTCTCCTAGGGACTAAGCGCTAACTTCCTCTAGATTAATTAGGAGTATACTAGGCCTAAGCTCGCTATCCTATCGTCTAAGGCCCTATATGCCTTACTAGCCGAGTACTCTAGCTACTTCCTTAATATATAGTTCTAACTCCTCGTATACTAGAATATTATAGCTACTATCTTATAGAGATAGATTAGCGAGTAGGTAACGGATCTACTCTACTAGGGAATACTTAAGGAGAAGGATAGGAAGAAGAATAAGGACGAGAGTAGCCTAGAGGGACTAAGTAGTAATGCCCTCTAGGTAGTAGAGGAGTTCCTTACTAGATAGGGCTCTTATATCGGATAGACGTAGTACGTAACCCTAGTCTAGCTCGTAGGTAGCCTTAGTACTAAGATCTTTAATCTAGCGAAGCGCTATAATAAGGTATAGTAGAGTACTATCTATCTACCGCTTAGCGAGATTATAGGGATAGACTCCGTTATTATACTAACTATAGAGTTAGCTAGATTAGGAGAGGGTTCGGGATTAGATAGATTAGTTAGTAGTTAGTATCGCTAAGCTATATCGACTACTAAGTTAGTTAGACTAGGAGAGGACTAGGATTAGGATAGATTAGTTATTAGTTAGTATCGCTAAGCTATATCGACTACTAAGTTAGTTAGACTAGGGAAGGACTAGAGTAGCTTAGATAGCTCGAGCTATATAGATAACTTAGATAATAACTTCGATAGTAGCGACTATCCTAGTAACGATCCCGCTACTACTAACGCCTATACTAAGCGTCCTAACGACTTCGATAGTAGTAACTATCCTAGTAACGATCCTACTACTACCGATATCTATACTAAGTATTCTAATAACTTCGATAGTAGCGACTATCCTAGCGACGACTCTACTACTACTAACGCCTATATCGAGTATCCTAATAACTTCGATAGTAGCGACTATCCTAGTAACGACCTCGTCGCTACCGATACCTATACTAAGTATCCTAACGACTACTTCGATAACTATTCCGATTCCCTTTCTAATACTATCTATCCCTTTTCTACTAACGCTACTAATATCCTCCTTCCTACTATCGATATTACTTATCCCTTTCCTACTACTAATACTAACTTCCTCTTCCCTACTATCGATACTATCTATCCCTTTCCTACTAACGTCTACTATCCTACGCCTTAGTCCCTTTCCCTATTCCTTAACTAGGATAGTACTATCTACTACGTTCTCGGGATTCCCCTAGACTATCCTATTATCTATTAGAGTCCTAAGTAGGAGTAGGTACTCGACGCTATCCTTACTATAGAACCTAGCTACTACATAGCGTCCCTAATCGTTCTCCTAACTAGTAGAGGTAAGATCCTCCTCTTCTAGGTCCCTATCCTTCTAGAGGTTCCTAAGAGCGATTACTTTATCGTCGTTATCGTTCCCTACGCTACCCTCCTTAACTAACTCGTTATAAGGATATAGATAGTAGCTCTACTAGTAGCGAGATAGACTAGGCCCTAGTCTATCCTCTAGAATTCCCTTATCTTTATAAGCGTTAACTAGGTTAGTAGGAACGTAGATTTCGTTATATAGATAGAGTCTTAGATCTAGTTAGGAGCCCTCTAGTAGATCTTCTATAACGAGGCCTACGTCGGTATTATCTATATCTACTAGTACCTAGCGCTCTATAGCCTTAATAGGATTAGGATACTTAGCTATCCTATCTTTCTCCTTATTACTATAATACCCTAATCCCTAGAGTAGTTCTTCTACTATACGTATAGATACGATACTAACGATATAGAGTTCTAGATTATCTATATAAGTAGCTACTATACTAGGATTATCTACTCTATCTATTAACTTAAGAGAAGAGATCTAGAGTAGGACTATATTAAGGGAACTCTCTAGCTAGCCGATCGGGACCTCTATAACTAGGCTAGCTAGGATATCGTCTTTATATAGTTAGTCTAGGAGATCTATATATTCGGAAAGTAGCTTAGCTACCTATTATAATAGTAAGGGAAGGATAGTAGCGACGATAGTAATAACGGCTTTATATAGTAGCTTAACTAGGATAGCCTATTAGTCTCGATATTAGTAACTAAGGCTAGTCTCGATATTAGTAATATCCTCGTAATCTACTACTAGTAGTAGCTATATATCCTAATCGACTTCGTCTAGGGATTAGATCGTATAGGATAGGAGGAATAGTAGATAACTATCGAGATCGCCTAGATAAGGCCCTCTATAATATAGATAGTTAACTACCTTAATACCTTTACTAGAACTATATAGCTTATAGCCTTCGTTAAGGGCGCGCGCTACTAGTAGCTTATCCTTATAGAGTACCTCGACGCTAGGTATCTACTAGTCTATCGCTCTAGAGAAGTACTATATAATATCTATAATTAGGTATCTAGAGTACTATCGAGTATACTACCTACTAGTAAGGACTTAGATCTAGCTATAGAACGGACGACCCTACTAACGAGTCCTATTACCTCTACCGGTTCTAGTCCTATAGATAGATATACTATAGCTAGTATAGAGTATTCCTAGATCTAGATAACTATAGAGTCCTTAAGCCTTAAGCTATCCTACCTTAACTACTTTATCTAGGATACCCTATATATAGGCTTCTAGTTCTATTATAGAGGAGACCTATATCCCTACTATAGTAGATAGCGATAGTAGATAGCTCTCGAGGTATCCTTCTATATCCTTATCGATTTCTTCTACTAGAATAATATCTACTTTATCTATAGCCTTCCCTAGTCCCTCTATCTCGCTACTAAGCTATAGTCGAATCCTATCTAAATCGGGATAGTACTAGGACCTAATAAAGACTATCCCTAGAATCGGTCTATCTTCGTTAGACTCGTTATATATCTATAGTCTATCTAGATACTAAATAGACTAGACGGCTACCTCCTCGATACTAGTATCTATATCCTCGAGCTCTACGTATTTACCTCCTAGCTCGTAAGTCCCTACTAGGCCTATCTACGCTAGGGCTATATAGTTACCTATAGTATATAGGCCCTTATAGACTTCCTTACTATCCGCTATCTTAAGTCTTAGACTATCTAGCCCTTAGGGCCCTCTATACCGATACCTATCTTATCTCCTTCTATAGTCTCTATATAATAGCTAACGGCTACCTACCGCGCGTCCGCGCCTACGTCCGCGCTCTCGTATCCTAACTATAAGGCCCTTATAGCTATCCTTAACGCTATTAGGACCTCAGG
>LFZO01000236.1:0-95520 GCA_001578225.1 Pseudocercospora musae | reverse complement strand
ATTACCCCTTTCCCTTCGTTCCTAGCCCTAATAACCTCCTTAACTATAATTCTTTCTACAATCTCTTTCCCTAAGAGTCCTTAGATCTCCTCTTGCTCTTATAGGTCTATAATGTAGACTCTAACTACTATCCTCGGAGGTTTTGGTACCTCCTAACTAGCTACTACTACCTAGGTACGGTAGTTTAGGCTTGTCTCTTATTGTTTCTTTATAATCTTTGCTACGACTATATTAGCTACCTTCGTAATTATATAGCTTGCCTAGTTATAGATTGCTTTTAGTCCTCTAAGGAGTTCTAAGATCATTATCTTATATGCCCTCTTAGAGGTTTTCCTATCTTCCGCCCTTAGTACCTCCTCTATCCTAGTATATAGTACTTTCTATTCGTCCTCCCCCCCTTCCTAACTATTTTCCCTTCGTCTCTAATTGTTCGCTACTATCTTTCCTATCCTCCCTCCTATATAGTATATAGAGCCAAGGGGTAGCAATATATAAGTTATATACGTACTATATACGTATAGCTATTATTAAAAGGTTAATATCGTAGAGAGAGTTATTATTATAGTAAAGCTAAGAAAGTACTCTTTTTTCTATATAGAATTAAAATTTAGATAGTAATATATAGTTAGGAAGGAAATATATCTATAGATATAGTTAGCTATCTATATCGTTAATTTATATAGAGGTATTGTTACTTTTTACTAGTAAATATAAGTTACGTATAGGCTCTTATATCTAATAGTATTTCCTACTCCTAGTCCCTATATACCGCTATAGTATATAGAAGCGCTAAGGCTCCGCTAAAATAGCTATATAGCTATTTTAAAAGGAACTAAGAGAGGGCTAGTAATACTAGCGGTAGCTAATAGTAACTAACTCGGAGACGACTATATTAAAACTATACCGAAATCCTATACAAAATAGCCTATTCCTAATATCTACCTCTCTACCTATTATATCCTTAGTATCCTTAATCCTCTCCTATTCCCTATATCTAAAACTCGGCCTCCTATACCTCTCTCTCGTCTAAACTATTATCTTCTAGATACTATTTATATTTATTCTATATTTCTTACGTAAACCTTTTACGGAAGCGCTAGTAAGGGTCCTTATTATCCGCTCGAACCTCGCTATCGAAGTCGCCTTCTTCTACCTTATTAGGGTATATTCGCGTTACCTTAACCTCGCTAGATAAAGGCTATTTACTATAGTAGATAATAAAGTTATAAAGGACAAAGTAGGATATAATAAACCTCGACTACCCGCGTATAGAATAGCTATCGTAAGGGCCTTACTTAATTAGTAAGAAGCGCTTCTATAATACGCCAAAGAGTCGTTTAACTATATTCTAGAGCTACGCGTATCGTAGATTATATAACTCTTCTTTATTAACTAGACGCCTTGTAGTAGCCGCCTACTCTCGAAGATAATATCTTATCCTTTTATAAGGTATAAGGAGTCGTCGATCCTTAAAGGAATAACCGCTATCTACTAAATACCGTTTACTAGTTAGAACGATAAAGTCCTTCTAATACGCCTTCTTTAGTACCTATCCGTCGTTACTAGCGCCTTCGTATCTAACTAACGCTATACGCGTAATAGATCTTTATATTAAAGCTATAGGCGGCTATTATATTCTATATAATATAGTTCTTTCTATATCGATATAGACCTTACTAGCTCTATAGTATAGTTACTAGAACTAGGGTACTATTAATCGTACTAATCGCGTTATAGAAGTATTTAAATTTACTAGCGTTACGACCTAATACGATCTTCTCGTAGGGTATTAAATCGTCTAGTATCTAGATATATATATCGGCTAGTATATAGAGTATAATACTAACTTCTTTTAGTACCTAATTAAACGTCCTTTTTAAGTACTAGTATAGCTACCTAAGATCTATATACGAACGATTATAGCTAACGAAGTCGTAGTAGATTATTACTTTCTTAGTAACTATTAAATTAGTCCTTCTACCTCGATACTATAATAAAGCCTTCTCTTCTATCTTCTTTATTAACGACTTTAATATAGGCTATCGTAATCCTATTACGTTATAGCTCTCTTGCGACGATCTATATAGTACTCGAAATACCTTATATTTCCCTTTTAAAGACTACGTTAACGTCTAAATAATATCTACTAGCTTATACTACTTTTTCTTCTACTTTTTCTAGTATAGGAGGATACTAAGGATAGCGGCCTAACTACTCATTATTATAGATATTAAAAGACTTATTTATAGGATAGTATTTATCGATAGTAAGAGCGAGACAATAGTATATTAATTAATACGACTACAATACGCGTAGAAGGACACGAATCTACTAAAAACCTAGTTTAAAAGTATATTTTTAGTAGACGCTTATACCTACTAGAAATAGTATACCGCGCTCGGACGACGCTTTAATAATTGGTATTAATCTACCGACTATATCTACCGATAATTGAAGTAGTCGATCAGGTCGATAAACAGGTGTAAAGGGGTCGGTGGACAATACGGTACAAACAGCTAACAAATCTATATATCCACCGATCCACCGGCAGCTAGGTAAACGCACTCTCACCACTAGCCATGTTCGCATTCTGACCGAGCTAGAAGTGTTCGATTACCTGCATCTGCTGGGTGGAGCAACATCCCACCTTAAGGCAGGGTAATAGCGAGACACCCTCCAGCATACATGCTTCCAGCGCAGCAGACAGATCGATATGTAGTGCCAAGTGTTCCCAAAGCTCAATCACACCACTCTCTAGCGAAGCAGAGTCGTGACGAGACAGGAATTGAATTGCGGGAGAGCTAGTAGGGGTACCGGCTACTCACGACTTCTCTAGATGTGTAGCCTCGCCAAGGTCAGTCCATTCTTCTCCCGCGTCCTCGTGCGTGCCACCATCTTCCCTCTCCTGATCGGAGTCTGCGAATTCTGGGTCCAGCTCCACAGAACCGTTACCTTCCCCCTCTTGCTCACCTTCAGCTTCCTGCTTCGAGTTGAAGAGCCCCTCCAATGGATTTTCGATGAATTCGCCTCCGTCTTCACTCTCCTGCACCTTGACTGGCGACATCGATTTCAACCCCTCTGACTCCGCCATCATGCCATCCAAGTCCTTGCCCAAGGCGCCAAAGGGATTGTCGATTTCTGCGCCTATGTCGCATTCTTCCACAACTCTACCAATATTCTGCTTCTGCTGCATCCAGTGATCAAACATCTCGTCTTTAACATTCCTCTCGTGCTGAGGGTCGAGTTGAACATCAAGATCACCTGACGGTCGTGCTACCGATGGCCTCCTCCTCGTCAGTACTGCCTCACAAGGCGAATCTTGAATCGAATGTATGCGTTTCGACTCGCTACTACTCGAAGCCTCTGTCTCAACGAGCAGGGAACGAGCATTGTACTGCCATCTTTCCTTCTCCGGCGGCGTTTTCATGTCAAGTTTCTCCAGCATTTTTGTAGCAAAGTCGAGTTTCTCTAGACTCTCGCGGTCGAGGCGCGCTGCCCAATCGAGTCGAGCTTTTGTGGCTTTTTCGAGACATTTTAGGGAGGCGCGATCTGAGATGCGACAGAGGCGCGAGAGGTAGGCTGATCGCGCTGCGTTTTGCATTTCTCGTATGCCTAGTGACAGGGTATTTTGTGAGGTGTCTTGTCTGACTTCGTCAAGGTAGGCATCGTGTGTATGCGTAGGAGGTGGGTGAGGTTGTTGTGCCTTGCGGTCATCCTGGTCGCCTCGACTCTTTGGCGCGCTTTCGGTGTGTCCGAAGATAGCGAACAGATTGATCGAGAAGGAGAAGCGGAAGTATTTCAATGTCTGACCGTAGAAGGCCGCGCCCTGTTCTTGGCCGGGGGCCATGTTTGATATTGCTCGATTGCGGTATTGTTGACGAGAGGGAAGTAAATAGGGCGGGACCTTGTAGAAATGAAGCTGGCAAGTGGTAAGGAGTTGAAGAAGTGAAGTCAAGTTTGCAAAAGTGAATGCATTTGCAATGCGGCCTAGCCGTTAGAATTGTTAAGCCCTGCAGCTGGACTGGTTGTGCAGCTTCACTCAGGTAATCTTCAGGCGAGCCAAAGCTTGTGGGCCATGCGTCCGGATCTAGTAACACAAGAGCATACGATCGGATTCGAGCCAGGTAAGGTGACCTATTGCGGGTCCCGTGTACTTGACGTCTATCTCAGAGCCATAGGCACGCTGATAGGGGCTAGTAGAAGTTGTGACGTCCGCTTGTTCGATTTTTCGATCCCCTTCTCAAGCTTTATGAAATCTGTACTCTCTTCTTCACCGTGCCCCAGCGCATTACTATTCTCATTATGTTCATACAATGGGCAAACCCGCGGAAGTTTCGTTGTAATGCCTCAGCCATTTGTGCTTCACTCTTCTGCTTTCAAGCCACAGAAGTCTGTGCCCAAAACGGTATCGATCCAGAAGAAGAAGCGCCAATACAAGCTGGCTCGTTCCCAATCGAAGGAGCCATCTTCTTTTCGTGGCACGGCGCTGCCGATGACTTCGCTTGCGCCGATGATGGTCGCCCAAGAAGCTTTCGCTGGCTTAGCCGCAAAGATCTGCTTTTGTTCTCGCAAGCCTTCCGGAATGGTAGCGCCTTCGATTCTTCGCCCTCTTCGCACTGTCGGCGGTTGAACTCGTATGGCCAATGACTGAGCTTGAAATCCACTTGCAGCCGGCGTGGGCGTGCTTGGAGGTTGAGGCAGATCTGGCAGACCGCCACGCCCACCATTCTGAAGAGTCGAAGAACCAGCTGGAGAGTCGTCCACTAAGGGTGCATTCAATGGTGGTCGTCCAGGTTGTGTTGCGGTGGCTGATGTTGCAGTTGTTGACGATCCATCGGGACTACCATCGGCGCCGGCATGACCTGCCATGAACGTACGCGGCAGCTGTCCTTCAACATGAACTCCGCCTTGAGTAGCAAGAACAGCCTCATCTACAGGCGGCCCTGCGCCTGTGTAGTATTGAGCAGAAACATTGTAGCCTTTGATGATGTGCGGTTGTCGGGAGATGGCAAGATCTGCGGCTTGACTCGAATCAAAAGTGACCTTGATCCAGTGGTGGCCGCCCCGATATGTGTTCTTCTTCCGCATAGCTGCGCGCGACAAGCTCTTTTGCCGGCCCAGTGATCTAGTGGTTTCGAATCTTGCTCCGGGTGGTGCTCGCTCATAGTCTTCAAGAATGTTGCCGCCCGACACGCGCTCGTAGAAGTCGATAGCCGCCCATTGCATGTTCTCTCCAAAGCCAAAGATGATGACCTCTGTTGGCTCGCCATCCTGCGCAACCGCAGCAGGCACTCTCGATGCAGGCTGCTGTACGGCAGCAGCATTCGGATCAACTTCGCCCAGAGCTTCCCTAGCATCTCTTCGAGTGTCTTCCTTCGCATGCACTCTCTTCATCGAGCCGAAAATGGCATCTTCCGCAGCCATGTTCTCGGCGCGTATCCTATCCTCCTCGCGTCGCGGCTCCGCTGTCTTGCTCCTCGACCTCGACGCTCTGCTTCCCATCCTTCGCATGCTCCTGCCAAATGGTCCCCTCTCTACAGGCTCACGGCGCACGGAGTCGGGTGCAGATGTGAGGGTGTTGGCATATTCGTAGGCCCAGGGCAATCGTCGACCAGTGGCATCCACTGCGCGCTCTGCTTCCGGAACCGCATGAACCTGCATACCAGGCCGCTGATCTCGCAGCGCGCCATACATGTTGTGGTATGGCGATATGGTAGGGCTCGGATGTCACTTTTCCCAGAAGTCGATCAGTGAAGCGCGTCGCGATTGCCAAGCCACGCTAGTGCTACTGCAGACTCCCCCTCCTCTCTCCCCTCAAAGAAAGACCTCCAGCTATTTCTTAATGACTGGATGCTTCATGTCGGCACCACAATGAGCAGCGTGTCCTCAGGCAGGCATGCACGAAAGAAGCGCGTGAGGAAGTGGAGCACGGACGACCGGGCAGCTCACGCTATCATTGAGAAATCGAGGCGGGAAGCCTTTAACGAGCAACTTTTGCTTCTGGCCGGCCTGCTGCCCAATCTCGACGGCGCCAAACCTGCCCAGCTGACAAAGCACGTGATTGTCGCGGAGAGTATCGAGTACATTCGTGCGCAGGCCGCAGCATATGAGACATCGGCCGAGCAGGCTGTGGCGGTGGCGCGTGAACGGGACGCCCTCCTCGTCGAGCTGAATCAATGGCGATCGACGTGTGGCATGCCCGCCAGACAGGCTGGTGCACAGCCTGGTCTGCAACCACCCGACACTTTGCCTACCATCGGAGAAGACCTCCCCCTCAATGCTACCAATCTGGCAAATGACCTTGCATTTGTTGGGCAGACACTGCAAACATCTCACGCCCTCCACGCATCACAGACAGCCATATCACACTCCACGAATCCACAACGTCACCATTGGGCCCAGACCACCATGCAAGCCGATGCTCTGCGCGCTGTGCCTATGCACAACATGCCCATAGCCGCAATGACGCCGAGCGCGGAAGAAGGAACTCAAATGTATGCTGCTGGAACACATGCCCATCTCTATCAACCACAACACATGCAATACATTCCCTTCGCAATGCCGCCCACTTGAAAACACTCTGATCCTCACACTTCCTGGAACGCTTTCTCGATCTTGGCCTTGCTTTCGAGCAGACCGCCGGTGAAGAGCTCCAGAGCATCGCTCAGCCTCTGCTTCGTGACTGCGTCGCCTTCGATCGCCTTTGCCAGCTCCTCTCCGTTGTTGGCCAGATAGTCGACCTCCGTGCTGGCAAGCTTCCAATCCATCTCAGCAGCCCAAAGTGGATCGATTTTCGACACTTCTCTGAGTCGGTCGGGTGTGCTGTAGCTGGCATACAATCCAGACGGCTGAGGCTTCGGCTTGCCTTCGCCGGGTTGCTTGGTGCCGTCGTACTGCAGGCTTGCCAGCTCGTCCAATACTTGAGGCGAGATTGTGGCAGAATGGCAGCCATGTTCGCCGGCCGCCATTGCTTCTTTGGCTGTGATGAAGCTAAAGTCCATGTCAGCGGGGGAAACAGAGTCTCGGACATTGGAAGTTCTACCTGGCTTGCTTGAGGAGTGGCTGCTCCTTTCCAGTCTGTTTGTAGAGCTTGGCATACGTCTCTAAGATTTGAAGCGTGCGCGCAGACATCGGATGCTCTCTTGCAGGATCCTCGACGTTTGGCCACAGCTTGAGGTCATCGTGCGCCTTCACCTCGTTGAAGTACGGGCTGATGTAAAGGCATTCTGCTTGACTAGCCGCAATGGCCTGGGGGAGACCAAACAAAGCTGTTCCCAGAGTGCGGATCCCTTCCTTCTTGAGAATCGGGCAAGCATTGAGAGCTGGGCCTGTGGACGGGATCTTGATGCAGTATCGGTCTTGAGGGATTCCGATTCTCTCGAACTCTCTGGCATACGCTCGAGCAGAGTCGAGAACGGCTTGGGTATCGTAGGCTTCATTTGGGTACACTTGCAGCAGAACCCGGCCTTTGATGTTGTCGATATTGTGTTTGCACATGGTCACCGCCTGCTCAACTCTCAGCTTGGTCCGGACTCCGGCCTAATTGAAAGCGCATCTCACAATTCGAGTGTATGCCGCTTTCCAACCCTCGGACTTCAGCTCCTTACAGATATCGTGGAACATGTGCTTGTTATCTGGATGCGACATCTGCTGATTGACCCAGAGGTTGTTGCTGGTCATGTCATTTGGGGTGATCTGGAGATTCTTCGAGTATGTGGGATCCATCCACTACCGCAACGGATGCAGTCAGCAATGCGGGATTGTGGAAGGGTGATAAGGTCTAGAGCTGGACTCACATCTACATCAACATTGAGCTGTTCCTCCAGCTTCTGCAGCCAGGTCTGAGATGTTGGGTGAGGCATGCTTTCCGGTGAATGAGAAGGAGAAGTCGAAATGGAGAGCAAGAACTTGGAGCAGATTAAAAGTCGACCCGGATCGTCTATCTTTAAGGGAAGGCCGGGTTTGGCGTTCTCACATGCGGCAAGACCGGTGATCACCGCTTGATCACCGCACAAGGGACCAGTAGCTCTACTGCACAGGCCGATGTGGTGCAGCATACCACGTGGGGCATCTTCAGACCGAATGATCGCACGAATGACTATCCTAATGCAGTAATTCTGCACCTCACTGTACAGGCCGTGCATGAGGATCTCGTGCCGGTTGGTTCATATTACATGTCCTGCGCAGGCTTCTGCGGAGCCGCAGCATTTAGCCTGGCCGGCACGCTCCACCCTGGTGTGATGACTTTGTCCTGCACAGGCCTTTGAGGCACAGAGCGGGGACAGCCGAATGCCTTGTACAGCCCCAGTTGGAGACTGGAGTGCATTGTGGAGAGACCAGGATGCCTGCTCACTACACCAAAGCAGACACGAAAAAAGGAGGACAAAGACGATGTCGGCATCGCAAAGCGGACGCAATCCAAGTCTTTCATTGGTGGAGAGCGATGTGACTAGGCCCTTGAGTTCAAATCCATGGCATGCTTTGTTCAAGACGGCCCGAAGCTGAGTTAGCATCGGACGACCTCACCTGTGTGAACAATCATTGAATTGCCGTCGCCAACGTATGTGGCTGAAAATATATCACGTACTTCATCTCCTCGGTGGACCACTAAGTTCTTCCGAGCAGCTTGCATTGTGCTTCGACAATAGCCTCAGTGATCTGTCTCTACTCAATTTGCCAAGATCAGACACCACCATAATGGCAGAGTCAACTGACCAAAAGAAGATTAATGCAGAAGTCGAGCACCTTGAGTTCGAAAGCGTAGTCGAAAGACGACAGAATTCCGAAGCAAGGATCCGCAATCCCCTTGCAGAGCTCACGAGACCTGAGCTCGAACGTCAAGTTGAAGGCTTCTGCGACACCTATGGCTTTCAAGATAAGCTCGAGCTCTTCCGGAAGGCCGCGTTAGTTGCCCAACGACCGGAAGACTTTGAAGATATCGAGGAGCTCACAGACGAGGACAAGAAATGGCTTCGCATGGAGAAGACCAACCGCTGGAAACTTCCTTGGACGCTGTACCTCTGCATCGCAGTCGTATCTCTCGGCTCAGCTATTCAAGGCTGGGATAATACAGGAGCCAATGGAGCCAACCTCTCCTTTCCCGAAGAATTCGGTATTGCGGGCAATGCGTGGCTAATCGGCGTCATCAATTCAGCGCCAACCCTCTTCGGTCTGGCATCAGCATGGGCCGCAGATCCTGTCAATAATTGGTTCGGTCGACGAGGGACGATATTCTTGACGAATCTCTTCGTCGTATTCCCTGTTCTGGCTCAAGCTTTCACGCAGACATGGCAGGAACTGATGATTTGTCGACTGTTCATGGGTATTGGAATGGGTGTTAAGGTATGCGTACAGCTTATACTGCGAGCTACAGCTTTGCTAATATATAGCCTTCCTAAGATTTCTACGATTCCCGTCTACACTGCTGAGGTTGCGCCTGCAAGTATTCGAGGTGGACTCGTCACGAGTTTCCAGCTTTGGGTCGCTTTTGGTATCTTGATCGGTTTCAGCTCGAATCTTGTGTTCAAGGATGTTGGGAAGAATGCTTGGAGGTTTCAGCTTGCTGCTGCTTTTGCCCCTGCTGTGCCGTTATTGTTCATTATCTGGCTGTGTCCTGGTAAGTTACTACACTGGATCGCACTACGATGGTGAAGCTAACTCCGTGATGCAGAATCACCCAGATGGTACCTGAAGAAGAATCGATACCAAAAGGCATTCCGTTCGTTCTGCCGAGTTCGAAACACCGAGCTTCAGGCTGCAAGAGAGATGTATTTCGCACACATGCAAATCCTCCAAGAGCGAGCAGCTTTCGAGGGAAAATCCATCGCCCATCGAGCTTGGGAACTCTTCTCCGTCCCACGCATTCGCAGAGCGACTATCGCATCAGCTTGGATCGTCATCAGTCAGCAGTTCAGTGGAATCAATATCATGGTACAGCAATCTCCTATCTCCTCTCAATCCATCATTAACTGACCATTTGTAGGCCTTCTACTCCTCAACAATCTTCTCAACAGCCGGCTACAACGTGACCCAATCCCTTCTAGCCTCCTGGGGCTTCGGTCTCGTAACCCTCGTCTTCGCCTTCCCGGCAGTCTACACAATGGACACCTTCGGCCGCCGCAATCTTCTCCTCCTCACATTCCCGAACATGGCCTGGTGTCTCCTCGCCGCAGGCCTCTGTTTCCTCATTGACGAAAACAATAGCGCTCGAGTTCCTCTCATCGCTTTCTTCGTCTATCTCTTCTCGGCCTTCTACGGACCTGGAATCGGTCCCATACCTTCAATCTACTTCTCTGAAGCTTTCCCGCTCTCCCATCGCGAATTAGGAGCTGCGTTTACAATCTGCGTCAATAATGCTCTGGGAAGCGCGTTGGGACTTACGTTTCCGAGTTTACTTGCTAAGATTACTCCGACGGGGGCTTTTGGGTTTTATGCTGGATTGAACATCCTGGCATTCGTGGTTATCTTCTTCATCATACCTGAGACTAAGCAGCTGAGTCTGGAAGAGCTGGATTATGTTTTTGGTGTGCCGACGACGAGGCATGCGGCGTATATGGTTCGGACGTGGTTGCCGTGGTGGATTAGGAGGTGGGTGTTGTGGAAGAGGGATGAGAAGTTGGTGCCGTTGTATCGGAGGGAGGGGATGCATTGAGAGAGAGAGAGACAGAGTTTGAGAAGACTTCTGTGTGCGTTGACTGACATGCTATACGAATGCTTCTATCGTCTATTGTTACTCGTGATACCATTTTCACTAGACGGAAGTCCCGGTAATTTTCTCCAAAGCCTCAACAACAATTCCATCCGCCCATTTCACACATTCCGTCATATTATTCTGTGCTTCTTCCGGCATGGCTTTAATTCCTAACTTCTCCAGCACAGCCTGATCGAGTTTCCCCTTTTCGACATCTTGCTCTTCGAAAAGGGATTTATGGTCTTTGACGTAATTTGGCCAAACCACATCATCAACCTAGCGGAATGTTAGCGGCAGAAGTCCAAATGAGTAAGACTGTTGTTGCTACTCACGTAGCCGGGCGGATCTTCCCAAAACCCTTCAAGCGTTACGTAGCCCCTTCTAGCCTCTCTCCTCTTTTTCGCGGTTGAGTAATCCGTATGGAGGAAGAGTTTCACATGGAAGAGGTCGCGTATCGAAGACATCTCTTCTGAGAAGAGGAGGAATCCGTCGATGATTGCGATGGGAGGAGCGTCGGCGAAGTACCTAAGCGAGTCAGAATTGAGCGCTGAGGAAAAAAAAAGATGCGAGCGACGTCAAGAAAGAAAGGGCTGGATTGGAAGGATGAGACGTGGAAGATGGGCAATGTGCTCAGACGCTGAAAGTGCGTACCACTTCCCGGCATTCCATTCCAAATCTTTGATGACGGATCTATCGATATCGACTTCTCCAACAGAATTCTTGTCTTCTTTCGATACGAAGTCTGGAGGTATTTGGCCATGTTGTCGGATGTATTTCAATGCGGATTCGAAGGCTGGGAGATTTATGGATTCGAGACAGTCCCAGTCTTGAATGCCTGTCTATACAGAATGAGCGAGTACCTTGAGCTGCGAGGAGAGTGGTAGTCAAGTAGGGATTTCCTGATCTTACTTCGTTGACGGGAATTTGTGCATCGGTTTTGTAGAAATCGTCTTCGTGGAGGATGAATGATCTTGGGAAAATGTCTCGGAGCAGGCGAGCGAGGGTTGTCTTTCCGGAGGATGATACACCGGATATGCCTATCATCAAGGCTCTGGAATCTGTTTCTTCTGGCATGGTGGGAAGTGGTCCCCTCAGAGTACTATTGGGAAATCTGGTGGACTCTGAAATGGTCTCGGAGTGCGATACGTTGGACTTGGAGTGCAGTTCTGTTCAGTGTCGACATCTTAAGATTGATGCCTTGTTGCCTGAGTCGGGGCAACGCAAGTGCCAAGTGAAGTGTTAGGCCCTGCGAGCAAGCACGGACCTCTGTTCGATCGTGCTTGCCCTGCGAAGAAAGCAGCTTCCTCCTTCCGGCCAACTTCTGCCACAAACACACCTTCACCTTCTCTCTCGCATCCAACCTCTTGCGTCCACAACACCATCACCACACTCATTACCACCTGGCATTCGAACGCGCATATCTGAGAGTCCAACTAACGACACCACGGCCGCGCGCCAACATGTCGGCACCTGACATCTCAAGCATTCTGGCTGCGCTGGGTATGCCTCCTTTGTGAATACAACGCGCGTGCCAGTATTGTGACTAACATCCATCACAGCACAACAGCAGCAGCCAAATGGCCAGCCTCAGCCTTCCGCGACACCGCAACAACAGCAGCCGACGCCGGTGCAGCAGCTGCCACCTGGCTATCCGCCGCCGGGCGTAATGCCGCAGCAACCACCGAGCGCGCCGCCGCAGCAAGCGAGCTATCTACCACCGCCCTCGAATACTGGGAGTCTCGACTTGAGTGGCATCAAGCCTGTTAGCAGCGGCTCGGTCAGCATTGCGGACGCGATTGCTAAAGCGCGTGGCATTGCGGAGAACCGTGGCATTCAAGGTTACGATCCGCGACAACAGTCAGGTATGTACAACAAAGGCTGAGCATGCAGCAATCCCTAATATCAAAAAGGGACGCCACGTGAAGACCCTCGTCTGGCTGGAAGACGCGGACCACCTCCAATGGATTCACGCTCTCGATCACGTTCCCCTCCTCGACGCGATGCTTACGGCGGAAACCCCTACCGTGATGAGCGACGCGAAGATCCACGACGAAGCAGCTACCGACGCTCGCCATCGCAGGATCGCGGATACGGCGGTGGACGCAGAGAACAACCCATGAACAATCGCAATAACAACAACGAAGGCGAGACCGAGACCATCCGCGTCAAGTCTGGTCTGGTCGGGCTCATCATTGGTCGTAACGGCGAGAATCTGCGCAAGGTAGAGTCCGAAACTGGCGCCCGTGTGCAATTCATCCAGGCCAAGGATTCGCATGTTGCCGAGAGACAATGCACCATTTCTGGATCCACCCGCTCGAGAGAAGCTGCGAAAGCCGCCATATTTCAGATCATCGAGGACAACGGCGGCACCCCGGCTGCCCAGGAGAAGGGCGCGTACACTCCTGGAATGCCAGGTAGAGCCAAAGTCAACCTGCCAGCGCTCCGCGAAGGTGAGGCTAGTACGCAGGTCATGGTGCCTGACAAGACAGTCGGTTTGATTATCGGACGAGGCGGCGAAACCATTAAGGACCTCCAAGAGCGATCTGGATGTCATGTGAACATCGTCGGTGAAAACAAGAGCGTCAATGGCTTGCGACCTGTCAACCTGATTGGCAGCGAGCGCGCCACCGCTGTCGCAAAGGAACTAATTCTCGAGATTGTAGAGTCTGACAGCCGCGGACAGTCTGGTGGTGGTGGTGGAGCGAATGCCACTACCAGCATGCGCGATCGTGGCTATGACAACCACCAAGGTCAAGGCAGTAATGCCAGAAATGGCGGTGGCGGCGGCCGTGGTGGCGGAGGCGGCGGTGACATAATTGAAAAGACTATACGTGTGCCCTCGGAAGCCGTGGGCATGATCATTGGCAAAGGTGGTGAGACGATCAAGGACATGCAGCGGACCAGCGGCTGCAAGATCAACGTCAACCAGCCAAAGCCACCGGATGTGACTCGTGCTATCGACCTCGCAGGTTCCGCTCGTGCCATGGAAGAGGCAGAGCGTATCATCTGGGAGAAAGTCGAGACCGTACGCCAACGTGATGCTGCCGCAGGACGTGGTGGACATGGTGGTGGTGGTGGTGGCGGTGGCCATGACCGTGGAGCATCGCAGTATGATGCATACTCACAGCAATCAGCAGCGCCTCCTCCAGTGCCAGGTTACGGACAGTATATGGGTGCAGCCGCACCGCAGGTACCGCCGCAGATGCCTGCTTTCCAAATGCCCACGCAACAGCCGGCGCAACATCAAGCGTCGAATGGCCAACAACCGCAGGGCCAGAGTAATGACGCCTATGCGCAGTGGTACGCGCAGTGGTATGCCCAAATGGCCGGTGGCGGCGCTCCCGGAACGCAGTAAGCCATTGAGCTCAGTGCTGAACACATCTGAACATGCCGTGAGGGTGACATACATCGATGACTGCTGTGGTGCTCGGTGCTCGCTCTGGAGCATTACGCGACCTATCCCTCCTGGCTGGTGAATCTCCTTCTGTCGATGATACCCGCGTTTGGTTACGCTCTCGATTGCTTGTCTGTCCATGAGTGCGGCATTGACCTTGGTCTCGTTGGTCTCAGATCGGAACATGATGCGCATGTTCTCATCCTCTACTACTCTGCTCTACGTGGTGTTCTCGACTACTATCCTGATACTGGTGACATGAGTATCGACTGCACTACTGAAAATTGGTCTGCGGCAACCATTGAGACTTGATATGATACGTTTATTGCAGCGGCATGTCTTTGGTCTCCGAGGTCACGATCTGAACCTCAATTCGATGACCCTCAAGCAGCAGCTACCGTCTGCCCTTTGGCATAGCTGTCGTTGCACTTTGATCTGCCTCACCTCTGCTACTAAGGCCGAGCTTGAAACTGGGAATCGTCAAGACGCTCGCATGCTTATAGGCGCAAGATCACCAGGTGCTATGCGATGCCTCCAAGTACGTCAAGGACTAATTCAAACCGAAAACGAATGGGTGGCAAATTGTCTTTGTTCCCTCTTCCAAAGTGCATTGCTGGGAGCGAAGGACGTGCTGGCTCATCCATGGGCTGATAAGTTTTGCTGTATAATACGAAAGCCTCCGAAGGACTCTGAGATTCTTTTCGAGACGACCTTACCATATCTTCCTTATCTACCAATGCTAAACTCTCATACCCGGAAGACGAGGCGAGGGTGGATGACAGCAAAAGACAAGTCTTTGGTGCAACACTGCAGAGCGTGAACGACTAGAACAACAATTGCTGACTTCGAGCAGACTCGGGTGCTTTCACGTCCACATGTTTTCCTTGTTACCGCAACATTAGTTTACGAGGAACACCATCTGCAAACAATACACTTCCACGACCGGTTGTCTCGAGACCGAGTCATTCTTTGTTTGATATCCATAAGCTCGACACAAAGAGTGTTGGCCTTTGTCCCATTCAATCTCATTGTTTCAAATCGTTTAATGCCATTGTTGCATCCATTTACAATTGCTATATCCGTGATCAAGGCGATCCGCTTATGTTGCAGTCGAACTTATGAAACGCAGTCGCATTCGTAGATTCTGGGAGCCATACTTCAACCAGACAACTTCCCATATCGACAAACAAGACTCGATCAACAGCGTTCTTCCACCTACGAGACGAACCCATTTCCCGCCCACGAAAGACTTCTAGTTGACTCGAGCACAAGATGGACAAACTCACGAAGCTTTTCGCGGGATTCCTCTATGCGCAGCCACAGCCAATCGAATGCGGCGCATGCTTCGACGAGTGCAGAGGCAAGAATGTCCAGCTCGCTGGCGACCACCTCTGCTACGACTGCTTCGAGACCGGCTACGTCTCACAATTCCACGAAGCCCTCAAAGATGAAAGCAAATTTCCAGTCAAATATGGCACTACAGTCCTCGAACCACGCGACTACCTCAAGCACTTCGATGGTAGCTTCAGAGCTGCTTGGCGGGAGAAGAAAGTAGAGTATAACACTCCTGTCAAACTTCGTCTCTACTGCAATAGCAACGTAGACAATAAGACTGCTCCGACCGATCAACACAGTCGTGATGGCAGCCCCATTACCACCCAGAACCGCTGTGGAGAATTCCTCGGCAGCAGCAGCCACCACATAAGCGCTGTCACATGCAAATCCTGCAAAGGCCGCACATGCACCCGCTGCTCTCAACCCTACTCATCCTCGGATCACGCATGTCCAGCCGCCGAAGGAGAAGAAGACGCTTTCGCAGGCCTCGAGCGAGGCGTAGATTTCCAAATCTGCCCGATCCCAACCTGTCAAGTAAAAATGTCTTTACGAGACGGTTGCAACGGCGCCAGCTGCGTAATCTGCCACACGGATTTCTGTTTCATTTGCGGCGAAGAATCTCAGCCCGGACACTGGGATGCTGGAAAGCCTTGTCCCAGATTCGGAAGGAAGGGTTCTCAACGAGCAATCTTCGATACTCCTGCCCCTGATGACCGCATCGCCCGCCAATTCGAACGCTGGATAGCGGTCATAGATCGACTGCTACCTCCTGTTCAACTATGGGAAACTGATCTTGAGACCCTGAGGACTCTGCATACGAGAGTTGAGGGCATTCGAGGCGGGGGACGCACGGTGCGGAGAATTCATCGTCTGATACATGAGCTTGAGTCTGGGATTGGAATCTATTGGCGAGGAGGTCAGGCTCGTGCGTCGAGAATTGAGGAGAATTCGAGGATTCGTGCTCTTGTTGCTAAGATTGGAGATCAGGGCTTTGCGGATTGGCCGTTGTTGCGGCAGGTTGTCGATTCTTACGAGTTGGCTTGGGCAGGACGCTTGGAGGAGCTGATGCAGGTTGCGCGGTAGATTGGATGCCTTGGGTTGCATACACAGGCGTTGGTGGAGTTGGAGTTGGAGTTTCGGTTTCCCATCTGGATGGATAGTTGTGACCAGATAGATCATCAGGCTGTATCAATATCGTAAATGAATTCGGATTTTGCTTCACGGGCGCTTCTAATGTCACATTTTCACCATTTCCGCGTTCTGAACTCACTGCTTCCATGGATTTGGAATTTGATGACGACGACTGCCCTAGACTTCACCTGGATATACGGTGGAAATAGCTAAGAGACTAGCCCAGCGGCATCCAAAACCGTAACTCTCGCGATTTTTTTCAGTTCGACTTTATGATCGACCTCTCGATATATTTCCAGCTGACTTGCTTGTTCTAATCCTTCCCTCGTTTCGATTGAAAGGGTTTCGTAGCCTTCTTTGATGATTTTCTGGACCTCTCGAGGTGTGAGATGGGTACTCTTGTTCTTGTGGCTTTCGATAAGTTCCTGGTAATGTTTGCTTACACCGATGAGGGTATTGATGGGTTTGTTCTCGTCTGGTTTGGCTAGGCGATACACGTCTCGGAATTTGATCAAGGCTTCGCCGGACTCGACGAGCTTGTAGAATAGGTCATCATACGCTGCTGAGTCGGGTAGGAATGCTTCGCCGTTGGACATTGCCGATGTGAGAAGGTCAGTCAAGGATTCAACGACTTCCACGATGCCTGATAGGTGGCGGAGATCTTCGGCGTAGGTCGTCAGGAAGCGAACGAAGGAGAGGAGCGAGCGCCAGAGCTCAGACCAGTGGTATGTGAGTTTCGTGCGGCTTTTTGCGAGATGAGAGACGACTCGTGAGAGGACATTGATGCTCTGCTTATAGAAATTGGTGTCCAGACGCTTCCGGAGGTTATGGTTGATACCGTCCACGATCAGGTCGATGATTGCGGCCATATACGGTCGCTCTCCTTTAGGCAATGGTAATTGTGGTGGCCTCTGGCGACATAGGCGTACAGGTGCTGCTGTCTCGCACAGAAGCTTGGCAAGAGTGGGCTCCTCGATCAGGATCAGGAGAATAAGCAAGGTGAGATAGGCGTACGATGAAGCTCTCATGCTCCGATATGCATGTTGGTATAGATAGGATGAGAAGGAAAGAAGGCTGCTGAAAGGAGGCGCCAGGTTCTTTTCGGAAGCTGGAATGCTGACGAGATGATGGCAGAACAGCTTGTTCGCTAAGGCAAAGTCGTAAAGCGTGAGAAGGATGGCCGCTTCGCCACCAGGTCTGCATCAAAGTTAGTGACTAGGGTCCTTGTGGGATGCAAAGATGCTTACTGCTCCGAGAACACTTCTTTCTGCTGCTCTTCTGTGAGCACTGGAGCTGCTGATTTCTTCACTCCTGCTAGAGCACCAAGACCAATGTAAGATAGCGGAGTGCCTAGACTCCAGCCTACAGGAGTATCATCTACGATAGCAATGTATCGCTCTCGCAGTACACTCGTCGTCCACGCGACGCTTTGTACGACTCTGGTCATGGTCTCCTCATTGACGAAGTCCGCGAAACGTACGCGGTACTGATTCGGCTGCTCGAATTTGTTGTAGTTTGCGAGAAGCCCTGTCAACAGAAAAGGCTCGGACGCTTGCAATGGATTGTCGAGTTGATGTACCAGCTTCATCAGAGCTGGGAAGAAGTCTCGATGCACGAAGTAGGACACTAGCGCCGTATGGTATCCTCCAGCCACAATGGCGATCGCCGTACGAACGGCCTTCTGTCGAACCTCAGCTAGACTCTGTCAGTATACAGCTCTGATATAAGCATTGAATGCGCTCACTGCTCCTGCCATCCTTGATGGCCAAGTCTAACGTGGCCACGAGATCGAAGAACACTGTATCGACGTTGTCTAGACCAGCTAACACCTCGATGACATCTGAGCTTGGATTCATGAACTTCTTAGATAGCACAATCGCGAAGTAGACTGCCAAAGTCTAATATGAGTATGAGTTGATGGTCGAGCGCTTTCGTTATGGAAGGGCTTACATCAAGTGCATTTTCGTCGGCCGGCCCTTCTGCATCCTTGACTCTGGAGAGAGCATGGAGTAATAATTCTTGTGATTGGTGCTGTCACGGCATTAAATTCGGTGTCTTTGGAGCGATCCTGGAACCATACCTGTGTGTGTATTAGGAATTCTGCATCTGTGGTCTCGAGAATCTCTCGCAAGGCTGACGTGTCTGGCTTGAGGAGGAAGAGCGTTGTCCAGAATGCTCCATCTTTCTCATCATCATCTACGTCCTGCTTCCAACATGAGCACGAATAGGGCAGTGGCCGGTCCAGGGGGCATTTGAGCATACTCTGAAGAGGCGTCGATATAGGCCAACCACTTTTGGCTCGAAGACATCAGGCCGCGCTTGCTGGGTCAACGGCGAGTCTAACGAGGAAGGCATGGCGAGTCGATTGCGGACTTCAGACACCTTGACGCCAGCATCGATCCTGATGAAGAAGAGTGGCAGATATCAGGCTTGAGAT
Organism: Pseudocercospora musae; assembly: GCA_001578225.1. NCBI lineage: Eukaryota > Fungi > Ascomycota > Dothideomycetes > Mycosphaerellales > Mycosphaerellaceae > Pseudocercospora > Pseudocercospora musae. Next base: position 76,533 of record LFZO01000236.1, on the reverse strand, counting down.
TTTGGACAGTTTCACATGCAGAAGGAGAAGCTTATTGTCATGAGCTGTAGTCTCAGGAGACGCTCAGCCCACCTCCGAAGCGAGCTAATTAAGCGCTCCGCGTAGCTCCCTTCTAGAGGAGGTCTAAGGGAGCATCTAGCGGGCCTAGTAGATACAACTTAGCTTTAGGCGCGTTTTATACTATTATACAATCTAGCTTCCGGAGCGGCTAGATAGCTACTAGATAATAATAATATACTATCTAAAGAACGTATATTATATAATCTAATCTATTTTATATCTACTATAAGCTCTCGATAAAATGTAAATAAATTTCGCGAATACGGAGTATCTAGAAGACTTCAAAGCTATAGTCTCTTTCTATATTAATCTTACTATATATCTTATAGAACCTTAGTATATATATTATTTATCTATAATATCTAAAAAGTATTATTTTTTATAGAACTATACTACTCTCTATTTAAATATAATTATTGAATACTCTAGTAATCTCTTATAGCTTTAGTACTAATTTCTACTATAGAGAGTTACTTTTTAGATAGCTTTAGGCTTCTTAGTAATATCTATTTTTAGCTATTTTGTAATATTAACTATAGAGCTAAGTTCTATCTACTAGAATCCTGAAATACTCTATTAGACTACCTTTAGTAAAGCCCCTAAAGGGGAATAGCGTACTAAGGCAGTCTATCTATGTACCTAGACTACATAAGTTGACCGTCCCCTTGTTCCTTGTGCTGTGCTATGCTGCGGGAAGTGATCTTTGGCAGCGAGCCGAGCCTCTCCATCCTGGTTTCGTGCACCTTCCTCACGTCATACTACTGTGACTCGCCTTTCAGTCGCCAGGGAGAATGCTCTCGTGTTTCTCCGCGTGCACCGTCTCGTCTTAGCAAAGACAACAGACACCAGGTAGGTCGTCTGTAGCTCTCCTCTCTCTACACACTTTACGAGCAGCCGACAATAGGCTGAAGAGCAGCAATATGCTGTCCAAAGCACGAGCAGCATTCAACAAAAACATAGCCGGACAGCAACATGAAGGCGACGCTGAAGAGGGTGAGTCCCTCACGACGATTCTGCGTTCGCCAGAGGATCGTATGGCTCTGACCATCCTGATCGCCGACTGCACAGAAGCAATGCACAAGGTCATTGAAGATGCATTCGACGCGAACGAGACCGGCACCAAAACCGATCTGACTGTTCCCAAGCTGCGAGGCGAGAAAGCGCAGCAATCCGAAGGTGAGGCAGCGGCATCGTCAGCCCAGGATGTAGAGGCCAAGCAGAAGGCAAAGAAGAAGGAGCAAAAGGAGCTTGCGCTGCGTGAGAAAGAGCTCAGCCAAGAGAAGATGCAAGAGCTCAAGAAGGCTGCCCTTGATCATTGGGACGAGTGGCGCTCGAATGTTATACAACGAGTGGGCGAAGTCTTGACCTCGAGACAGGAAGAAGAGCAGCGAGAGCAAGTTGCGCCCAAGTCGAAAGAAGAGGAAGAGGCAAAGCGATCTGCTTCTCCGCCGATGAAGTTCTCGGACGCACCAAAGTACGATGAGGGCGTCAACGAAGCGATGCGAGCACAGTACCCACCAATTGACAACCCTCTGAGAAAGTTACCGCAAGATCAGCGAGCACTCATCATGCACTCGCTATTGCTTCTACTTCTTAGTTTGGAGCACTACCACGCCGAATCCAGAACGCTACTGTTACGTATCTCGACCAGCCTTGATCTCCCACCGGATGTCCTCGGTCAAGACGAAAGCAAGACAGCACGAGCCTTGTTGGCTGCTGCAGAGAACATGAGCGCTGACGAGGAGACGAAGAAGAAAGCAGAGGAGAATAGAAACAGCCGGAAGTGGAAAGTAGGTCTTGCCACTGTGGGAGGTGCAGTCCTCATCGGCGTCACTGGTGGTCTCGCTGCACCACTTCTAGCTGCTGGGCTAGGTACCGTCATGGGTGGTCTTGGACTAGCTGGTACCGCCGCAGCAGGTTATCTCGGAGCACTTGCGGGCAGCTCAGTCCTTATTGGGGGCTTGTTTGGCGCGTATGGTGGTCGAATGGCCGGGAAGACTATGGATCAGTATGCACGCGAGGTGGAAAACTTTGGCTTTGAACCAGTGCGCTCCCACCACAAGCCGAGGAAAATCGAGAAGGAATTTCGCCGCCTTCGTGTCGGTATTGGTATTAGTGGCTGGCTTACGAATCAGGAAGAGGTCGTTCAGCCTTGGAAAGTCATCAATGCTTCGCTCGAGACCTTTGCACTGCGCTGGGAACTGGAAGCATTGATGAATCTCGGCAACTCCATCACTACCCTGGTAACCTCTGCGGCTTGGACGATTGCAAAAAAAGAGATCATCAAGCGTACCATCTTTGGTGCACTTTCTGCTGGTCTCTGGCCGCTGGCTTTGGCGAAAGTTTCAAAAGTTATCGACAACCCTTTCTCGGTTGCAAACTATCGAGCTCAAAAGGCTGGTGAGGTTCTGGCAGATGCACTGATCAACAAAGTTCAAGGTGAACGGCCTGTCACACTCGTAGGCTACAGTTTGGGCGGCAAGGTCATCTTTGCTTGCCTGAAGAAGCTTGCTGAGCGCAAGGCTTTCGGCCTGATCGAAAACGCTGTGATGATAGGCACACCAGCGCCCTCGACGGCCGCGGACTGGCGTATGATTCGAAGCACTGTGACTGGCCGAGTCGTGAACGTCTACAGCAAAAACGACTACATTCTTGGCTATCTGTACCGCAGCCACAGCATTGCTCTTGGCATCGCAGGTCTCCAGGCTGTCGAAAATGTCAAAGGTGTCGAAAACGTGGACTTCAGTAGTCTGGTAGAAGGACATACTAGGTACAGATTCCTCACAGGTCCGATCTTGAAACAGATCGGCTTCGAGGACCTTGACCTGGAGGGCGTTGCAGAGGAAGAGAAGGCACTCAAGGAACAAGACAAGAAAGAAGAGAAAGAACGTGCGGAACATGAGCGTGAGCAGAGAGGCGCAGATCATGTCTCGGACGAAGATGTGCAAAAGATGGAGCAAGAGGTCGAAAAGAAGAACGAGCAAAGCTATATCGGCTGGGCTCAGTCGAAGATGGTCAGCGCTGGCAGTAGTGTCTCAGCAGCCTACGAGAAAGCTACAGCTCAATGGCGATCGAAGGGCAAAGAGCCTGGCACTAGCTTCGTGAAGCAGACGACAACGCTGCCAGAACGACCTGCATCGATCTCGAGAAAGCCGGTTCCTCAAGCAGGGACCAGCACTACGATCGAAAACTCTGAAACGACAGGTCCCATCGGATGGAACGAACCTCCACCCTTACCTAGACGACCGTCGTGAATATGAGATGCATCTTTCCGCTACTTGACAGATGACGCCGGATAGCGGCCGCCTCCGGTAGTACAATGTTACTCATGCGGTACGAAAAGTAACAAAGAGCCATCCAAGTACAACATGTGATGGAAACTTCAACTACACAATCCGCACGTCTGCTGCAATCTTTTACAAGGTCTTTTTTCTTCTGTCTCATAGCCCTGCAACAACATGGCAATCACAGAATCAAACGAACAACTTCCAAGAAGACCAGCCGCAGCAGCATACCTTCATCTCTGGATGCCACCCGCTCCTCCGCCAAGCTATTATCAAGAATCTGCGCCACCACCTGCGTATCGTCAATATGGCACCACCAATCAATCCCGTCTTCTGCCCACAACAATCTATGATGGCACGACTCGGAACCGTCCAAGACAAATACGAACGTGGCTCTCTAGCTTCCCAAGACTCACGCCAACATCTTCGACGGAAAGTCAGGAACGAGAGCGTGGATGTACGAAATTCGAAGTCATTGTGTTGATCACAATATTCGTGAGTCTGGTAGTATTTGGTGGGATTATTAGCGTGGGTTTGAAAACGGGCGAGGGAATGGATTGAGAGTACAAAAAATTCCATGTTTTCAAGTCTTCGCTACGATGCGTACACTGCTCCTATGGGGGGTATCTTGAAAAACAAACCAGCCTTCGTCTTCCTCACTATACAACAAGACCATCTTCTTCCTACCCTGCAGCGATACGAGGCGTACTCAAAGCCTTGTTAATAATCTCCTCGCGCCAATGCTTCCACTCAGCCCATTCTTCATGCCTGCTCTCAATCTTCCAGCGACTGTGTTCCTTTGCAGGTCTCCAGGCAAGTTTGTTCTGCGGCAACTTCGAGAGATCGATGCTCGGCGGTCTAGTCGCAAGATTGAGCATATCTTCAAAGATCTTCTCGCCCTCCCTGTGAGAAAGTCGAGAGTGTGATTTGGCTTTCGAAGTGTTGGTCATCGGTTCGTGCAGCCAGTCCAAGGATGATTTGATAGCTTGTGGAGAATCTGGCGCAGGAAGGCGAAGGCGGATATTCTCGCTCTTGAGATGTCGTACTGCACCTTCCAGACCAGCGATCTTGTATTCTTGCCGTTTCATCTTGAGTCTTGTATTGTCGCCCATAGCATTGCCGTCGACGTCTTTAAAAGCACCGCCCTTCCTGCGCTCTTCAGACATTCGGGACAATTGCTCGCGCACGCGCTCGAGTTCAGACTGTGCATCTTGTTGGGCGCGCGTGAGGTCCGCTTTGGCTTTGCTCTCGGCACTTTTTGCATCACGAACATCACGTTCAAGTTCAGCAATCTTCGCCGAGCGTTTGCTTGCCTCTTTCAATCGAGCTTCAAATGTTTCAGTTTTGATGGCTTCGACGTTCAATTCTGTCTCTTTCTGCTTGATGATGCTGTCGCGATCGCGGATGGCTTCCTGAGCGCGGGCCAGTTCTGCCTCCATGTCCATGTTGGACTCTTTATGCCGCTTAATCTCATCTGCACGAGCGATCCAAGGCGCAGGCGCTCGCTCGAACTCTACAGTGTTGTCCAGGTCGGTTGGCAGAGCTGACAGATCGCCAAGCAGCATTGTCAGATCACGCAGGCGGCTGTTGAGAGCTGCATATGGTCCAGCTTCGGTCCCAGCAGAAAATAGGTTTGTCGCGCAGCGAGCAAGGACTGCTGAGACCTCAGAAGGCGAGAAAGGTTCGACTCGTCCCTCTTCACTAAACAGAACCTGCAGCTCCGTGCCACTTTTACAAGCATAGGCCGCAATCGATGCAGCCACTGCTTCTGCATCGTCAAAGCTTTCCGTCATGGATTGCTCCAGAGTCAAATGACGCGCTTGCAGCTCGACCAGTGCTCGGTGAGTCTTGCCTGAGACCACCTTGGCATTACGAGCCTGCTCTATGATCGACTTGATTCTGTTGACAATAAGAGCCGAGTCGGACACATTCTCGTCGTCATATTCATCATCTTCGGAAGAGCTTGGCAATTTCGCCTCAAAAAATCCTTTGACGACGGTCAATGCTGCGGTGGCGCTTTCAAGGCGGCTCTGCAAGAGCGCAGTCTTCATGGTGAGACTGTCAGAGTGGTCCGCCAGGCTGTCGTTTAGGTGCAGGCTGGATAGGTGCGTCATGACCTCGATCGACCGGCCAAGACGAGTGGCCATCTCGCTCTCTTTGAGATCGTCTCGACGAAGCGCGTCCACGAAGTCATTCAATGTGCGCTCCACCACTTCCAGCTCGTATAAGGCACCTCCATACTTGGCAAAGGCATCGACAGTACAGCTGCTGACAGAATTGACCAATCGGTCGGCCATGCCGGCAATCCACGTCAGCTTATCAAGAGCGTCGCAAGCCGCAAAGACTTCCTCATCTTGTCCACGTGTGCCGTACGACGCAATACGTTCCTTGACGAAGCTCTGTACGAGTTTGGCCTTGAAAGCAATGCGTTTGAAGCGCAGCAGCGCCAAGACACTGTCGCGCTCGGCCTGAAAGGCTTCCGGCAAGAACAACTGCACGATGGCCAGATGTTCTGACGCCTGTTCAGCATCGAGTCGGCGCAGCTCGAGATCGATGGTTTTGACTTGTGTCTTTGCAGCGCTATCTTGCAACTTGACATTGAGTTCTTGCATGGCGCGGGATCTGCTCGACAGTTCCGCAGCCTCGCTTTCCGAAATTTGTTTGCTGGCCTGTAGATCTTGAAGATGGTCCTTCATTTCCTGGACGAGAGTTCGGAAGCGACTAATGTTGTAGTCGGCCTGGTCCAATTGCGCCTGTTGCTCCTTGGCAGTGCGCTCGCGATCAAGCAGCAAGGTGTCCTTGAAGTCAATCTCTTCCTGAAGCTGCTTCTCTGCTTCGATGTGATTGATCTCAAGCTCATCATTGATCTCTCGCAGGTTCTCGAGGTCTTCGACAATGCCATGGAGTTCGGTAATCTTGTCCTTCAAATTGTGATTCTGCTCAGTGAGCTCTTCGATCATGTCTTCAGCACCAAGAGCGACTTCAAGCTGCTGCTTGAGGTCGGATTCGTTGGCTTCGGAGCGTAACAACTTCTCCCTAGTCTCCTCATATTGACTCTTGATGCTGTCCAGCTCTTTTGACTGAGCTTCCAGTGCTTGGATTTCCTCCTTCAGCTCGGTCTCCCTATCACTTGCCAAGTCTCGCAGTTGCAGCAAAGCCTCTTTCAGCCGCTCATTCGTCCTTTCCAGTTGAAGCCAGCCAGCGCTGTTCTTCTCTTCGGGGCTCATCTCGCGTCCTAGCTCGCTGTTCTCATCTCTCAACACCTCGAGCTCTAGGGACATCTCCTCATTCCTGGCTCGTACAGCATCAAGATCAGCTTTGTAGCCCTCGGCGGTCTCTTCAGCAAGCTCACGATCGAGCAGTATGCTTTCCAATTCTGCTTCATGTTCGGCCTGGATCTGCTCAACACTCGAGATTCGCGTCTCATATTCAGCGATTTCCTTCTTCATTTTCTGGTTCTCCTCTTGTACAGGTCGATACTTGTTCTGTAGCTTCTCAATGATAGACCGAGCGCTGTCCCGTTCCTGCTGAGCTTTCTCCAGCTCTAGTTTCAGTTCACGGTTTTCCATGCCCTTACGCTCCAGCTGTCGGATCTTCGCCTCGAGCTCTTCGATTTGACGATTGGTCTGAGCAGTGCTGCGTATGGTGCGCTGTGAGTGTATCGAAGCTGCGCCCGGTGAGGACGGCCTCCTTGCGCGAGTGGTGCGCTCTGCCGGCTCGGGCGGGATTGGAGGTGGTGCTGGAGGGGCGAAGCTTGTGATCGTGTCGTCTGCATCATCATCGCCTGCTTCGGTTCCGGGCCGAGATGAAGTGATGCTTTCCCTGGTCGAGGCCGCCTCGCTTGCGGAGTCATTGGTGGATTCTTCAGTGGTCGAGCTCAGTCGGTCTTTGGCGATTGTCCTTGCTCTCGCGGCTGGAGCAAGTCGGGAAGCCGCGGCAGTACCAACAGCTGGTCGTGACAGACCAGACCTGGTGGAGGTGGTTGAGGTAGCTGATCCTGCCGTGCGGGAAGCTGGCGCAGAGGGCAGTGTTGATGTTCTCCGTGCGGCAGTCGATGTGGCTGGTGCAAGACTCGATCGCGGCTTCGCAGCTGTTGTCGTGGTGGGCCTCCTCCCCGCCACGGGAGGAGTGCCTGTCCTAGAGGTTGATGCGCTAGATGTGCCATTGGTGCCCAACTGTTTTGTAGGCGATTTTACAGGGGATCGAATGCCACTGGCGACGCGTGGTGCTGGAGTCGGACTGTCTGATGATGTGCTAGCCCGTTTTCCTGGACCCGCGCCAGCCTGTGTGAGAGTCTGCCTTCTTGTTCCGTTCACCGCCGTATGCACACTGCTTGGCCGTCCCTTGACCGGAGCTCCATTTCCGGCAGGCTTCGCTTTCGGCTTTGCTTCTTCCACTATGCGGCTTATACCAGACGGACGACAGAAGATGCCATGCTTCGGAGGACAGTCGAAGTATCTCTGCCCCTGGACCGATCCATCATTCTTGCCCGATGCATCTCCCAGCTCCACTCCCACCCATTCGCCCGTCTGAAACTGTGTAGTGCCAACAAACCGAACAGTCCCGCTGCGGCTGTCGTTCAGCTCGACTTTTTGTCCAACTGCTAAGCTTGAGTTGCTCATGATGGCGGAGGTGCTGCTCGTGTTCCGCGCGCACTTTGAGGACGAGTCCTTGCGCTACTCATAATTTGCGGTGGAATCGTTCAGACCTGGGTGTATTTCGAGCGCCTGTGAAGGTCGAGTTCAAACTGTTTGTGTACGGGGGTGCTTCCGAGCGTTGCTATCAGCATTCTGAAACTCATCAACTTCGAGCCCATGATGGAGATGGGACAAGTGACGCGACGCGGGCAAACCTTGGCGCTTCACCTCCCTGCCGAGATTCTACCGGCTGGACATCTCTCATCACACACACCACATTAGCCAGCAGAAAGGAATCCATGCTCTCAGCCTCCGATCAAACAGTTGAACAACCTTACTACACTCGAGAAATCATCTTTCGGAGAATACGATCACATCCCTATCCTCGCCCTACGCTTAGCCGAACACTCTGGATCTGTCTCCTTTCAGACGCTCATCGTCGCGCAGGGAGTTGAGGTTGAGATGGAAGCTCATGAAGGGAAAGGACTGCTTTTGCATACTGCCATTGTAGAGGGATCGACGAAGTAGAATTAGCTGAGAGGTGGTAGAAATTATGAAATCTGCATCTTTGAAGCCCGTCTCCGCCGAACGAGAATGATATAGAATTGACGACATATGCTATGCTTTATGAGCTAAATTCCAAGTAATCAATCCCATCTCATCCCAGCAGATCATCTCCCTCTTTTCTCTGCTCATCTAATCCTCTTCACCCTCTCCCTAACCTCTTCCCTCGAATCATGCAACACCTTATGTAATTGTCCTTCATCGTCAACCCATCTTGCAACTTCCAAAGCCGTGTCCATCCATTGTTCTGCCACATCAAAAGTCATTCCGTCCTCTCCTCCTCCGACACCACTACTGATCAAATCAATAGCATGATTGAAACCCATACTCGCCAACCACCTCAATTCAGAATCCGGGTACGGATCTTGTTTTCCCCTCGAACCTTTCTCTGCCATCACACTCGCTTGAGAAAGAAGTTTCAGAGCGAAGCTAGTATCGTCGCCATCGCATTGATTGATTGTGAGAGAAAAGGTAAATCGAAGCCAGCGTGAGACTTTTCGAATATCCTTTTCTTGGTTCTTCCACGTGTCGTTTATGATCTTCTGGAGCAAAGTGACGATCAAACCAGAGGAAGTTGAGTTGGAATCGTCCAGTTGTGGATGTAGGATTATGATCAGGTCCGCGAGCGTGTCCCAACGACCTCCAGAATTTGGGAATTCGATGCAAGATTGCAGGGCGGCGGGCAGGCCGTCCCAGCGGTGAAGCTTGAGGATACATTCGACTTCGTATTTTAGCATTGAGAAGGTATGGGCGTTGGTGGTAGAATCTTGATCTTCAGCGCTGAGGGCGCTGGCGCAGGCTTTGAAGTCTTGGACGTTGGAGAGGGCTTTGAGGTAGTTTTGGAGTATATATTCTTCGTTGTTGATGTTCTCATCGGTTCCGGAGCGGGCTAGGATGATCATTGCGGTTGTTGAGAGGAAAAGGCAGAGAAGTTTCCGTTTTGTGAGTTCAATCTCGTGCATGAGGCCAGCGTCTCTTGGGATGTGGTCGAGGATTGTGAGGCAGACGGATATCATGCGAGAGGTGAGCTCTGGATGGACCGAGGGACAGAAGCGAAGCGTGAGGTTGTAGGCGTTCTTGGACCACCAGAGCATTTCCGATCGCAGGAGGTCTTCTGGTAGCCTGCGGATCTCGTCGATACTTTTGGCGGCCATTTCGAAAATAGCCACGACTTCTTGGCCAAGGGCGTTGATGTCTTGGTTTGGCAAATCTGTCTCGGCCATGAGCAGTCTTGCGGTACATCGCAGTAAGGTTACCATCCGGACGCCGGGAGGCTTCTGGTCGATGAGAGCTTTGAGTGATGCCAGTGCCATGAGTTTCATCTTGGATTGCTGCGCTTCGAGGACAGCAGCGTACAGGTAAGTAGAATCGTTTGTCGTGTTCTTCACTATCGTCTTTAGACTGTTGGTTGCCAGCTCTTGATCGTCGGATTGCAATGCCGTTTGGAATGCAAGATATGCCGTGGCAGGGTCAACCTGTGCCGTGCTTGGCATGTTGTAGAGTGCCTCGCGGACTGATGGAAGATCTTTCTGCTTCAACGAGATGCGCATGAGCCGGCTGTCCTTGTCAGTATGATGCGCATCAGAGAATACACAAAAGCGTCTTACCGTCCGATGCGAGCTTTGTTAATGTGACCAGCATGCTCGAAGACCGGATGCTGTAAAAGCTTGCAACATTCCATTTGTGTGTTCTCATCTGGGCCACCAGTAGCTTTCCAGATAAGTGTCTGCGCTGCGTGAGTGGCCTTTGTTGATAGACCAGCACCGCAGGCTCGGCTAATCCTGTCAAGAAGGTCTTTTATGTCAGATGCTCGCTTGCCATTTGCAAAGTCATTTCCGGTCGTGGCGAAGAGGATGTACGTGACTGTCGTTTTCTCAATCCACTCCATGACTTGCGGATCCCTAGCTTGTGCTGACTTGACCTCTGGCAATAATCTGTCACATATGTACAATCTCAGAGCATCCAATGCCGGCTCCGTTGACATTTTCTCTGCCTTTCGCAGAGTCTGCATGACGCTAGATAAAGCACGTTAGTACATTAAATACGCCAGTGAATGGTGAAGTTTTACATTGTGAAATTGTCTTCTGTCAGCATGGCCAGTCGTATCACACGTTGCAGAGCTTTAGAGATCTCGCCCACATCGATATGATCTTCTTGGGCGAGAACACGAAGTCTGAGGATAGGCAATGCTATGCGATTGCCGAGGCGGTGACTAGAGTCGAGCTGGTCGATTACATCGCGAGCTCGATGACGATGAGGCTCCTGGTCGGACGCCAGAAGTTGCTCGACTTGAATGCACGTTAGCAAACGTCACGTCTGGATGTTCATGATGCTCACCTAAGGACACAGCGATGCTGAGACGAAGTTCTACGGCCTCTTGACCAAAGCCTTCGATTTCGCATCCTTCGAGGACTAAAAACGCACGTTCTGACCATTTGATCGCAATAAGTATATCCTTCGCGCGCGACCGAGCCTTTGCGACTTCGTAGCACAGATCTGCAATTTTGATGCAGAGTTGTTCACTCTCGGGACCATGGGGAATCTTGACTTTCGACATGGATTGATAGAAATAGTCTGCTAGATCGAGCCTTTCACACTTCCATGCATATAGAATTCTGAGTAAGTAGTACTCGCGCTCAAGCACTTTCTGCCCAGTCTCGTGCTGGTTTGTCTCGTTGGTATCTACATTCGAGATGTCTAGGAGGTCGGGCGTTTCAGGCGCTGCTGGCAGGTAGTAAGAGCACCGTTCAAGTGCTGTCACTGCCAAGTCCAGTTGATCGTGATCAAGACACAGGCGGGATGTTCGGAGGGTGACTTTGAACAGCCGCATTTGCTGGCCTCGGTCCCGCGAGCGACGTGTCGAAGCATGATGTGACACATCGAGAAGTAGCATCGCGAACATTCGCACAGCAACATTGACCTTTACTGCATGCGCAGGCTGTGCCCGCGGATCTCTAGGTGCTTCATCGTCGTTGAGACTGCAGCTTGATGCATTCCATAGCTCTGTTCCCAACGTATCGAGCACCTGTGATTGAAGTGTGATTGTGGCGGCTGGCAGTGACGGAAGAGTCTGTCTCGTATGACTTTCAAGTTCTGCCAGGAGATTTGGAGGCACGGCAGATCGTCCTTTGAGCAGTCGCAGTGCCTTATTACCGCACTCTGAATCTTGTCAGCTTTTGCGACTTCCCAGCCATCATCAGCAGCTGCGCATACCAATCGCAGCTTGCAAGCGTTGTTCGTTCTTGGTGTTCTTCAACGGTGCCATGGTCCAATGTTGATGGATGGTGGTGGTGCAATATATGACTATTGGGCACGGGATTCTCGTGCTCGCGCAAGGCACCGATGCGCATGCGCAGCCTGAACAAGATGCTCGCCTGTCCGTCCCGAGGGAAGGCACGCCAATGTTCCGCAAAGGCAACAACGAGTCTCGTTGCACCTCATTTCCTGAACCACCCATACCGACTTCGCTGCTTTCGCATCTTTCTCACCTTTCGCAACACCTCCCTGTACCAGTGTGATATCCTGCCAAGCGCAATACACTATGATGCCCTTCCACTGCCGCTGTGTACCGACATGATCGCGATGGCAATTCCGAAGGACTAACCACTCCATGTCAAACGCCGACACAACTCGCCGCATCGTCACTCATCATTGTATGCTGCATTTTCTTGCACCTACATGTCGCTACTTTGAAGCCGTCGAACTTGAGCAACTATACGCGCCGCCTTGCCAATGCCAAGAAGCGATTTGCGTGGCGGATCGTGGCGGTCGATAGCGGAAAACGCCAACAAGAGCAGATTGTCGCATTTGTTTGCATGCATAACGTTGTTGCTGACCAGTCTCACATACTACTTGTTCGAGAGCAATCCACTACCTTCACGCTGCTTTGAGCAGGCCTAAGACTTGGTCGTAAATGATTCTTTCCGGTCGCTGGAGTTGGCTGCGCTTGCCAAGGGCCAAGCGTCGCCTTTCTCTTCTGCAGTCTTTTCTTGTCAACTTGGCTGTTGTCGTCCCGCTCTTGCTCTAATGCGGTGTTTCAGACCTGCGCTCGACGGGCACGCGAGATCAGATCTGACCTCTGGGCGAGAATGCAGTCGTACTTTCCAGGAAGTCGAGAGCAAACTACGTGTCATGAAGCGGAAAAGACTGCACGAGCATCATCTTGGCGGAAGTAATCTGTCTCTGAAGAAGACATTAGCTAATGCAGAAAATTACTATACGCGCACAGGACTGGAGTCCGGAGCCTCCCGGCGTCTATACGTTCGTACGAGGTCAAACAGGCCGTCTCTTTTGCATGTGGTATGCCAAGCTAGATAAGTCACCTGCTCACCTGCAGGTGAGCAGCGATGATGCGCCGTGTCAGTGGACAAGAAAGTTCAAGAACTTGTGTAGCAGGAGGGACATCGGCGGGATCTGTGTACCTTGGCGACCCAGGCCGTGTGCCACAATTCATGACAGTGCAGAGGCATTTTGCGATGGACGTCCATCGCGATCAGACTTGTGCCCACTTGGAGAGGAATCAGTACGAAGACTAAAGGGTGGGTAAGGCGATTACATCTCCGCTGCATTACGCTGCAGGCGGGAGATCGCAGCCCCTCATTGTTGGAACTGTACTCTTTGAAGGGGGCCGATTGCGACTTGTGATACCAAGTCTTGGCCATCCTCCGCCCTCGTGTCCTGTCCCGGAGTGCACCGTGTCCTCCTCTCCAGAGGAACCCAGAGGTCAAGGCTGCCAACACCGCCCTGCCGGCAGCATATGTTGCGGCGCGGCGGCGGAGGCGTGTCACAGATATCTGGGCAAGGCCAATGAATTATGAGACATGCAACGGCGATCCTTGGACGTGCAAAGGTATGCACGCGTTCTTGGGATTGCCGATTAAAGGACGCCAAAATCGGCACTGCCAAGTCACTTGGCGTATGCGCTGACTTGGCATATTCTTGGAGGACGAGGCCTGCCATGGCGCCGCGACGCTGTGAGAGCAGCGATGTCTTACTTAACAAGCTGTCACCACCCCGTGCGTCCTTTACGAGACGCTCGGAAGGAACTTTTGTTCATGTCGCCTCTACTGTCGCCGGTGCAAACCCGTCTTCGACTACACCCAGCATACAGTCACCATGTCCAACGTACCCTTGGCACCAAGAAGCAATAATGCAGGTTTGAACGATGTCGCTGCGACTGACCCGTTTGCAAAGCCAACTATCAGTCCATCCGAATTGCCTGCCATACCAGAGCCAACGGCCCAGAGACTATCACATTCACGGACAAGACTGTCGAAAGACCACACTCGGCTAGCTTATGGGCGATTGAGCCATGAGCAGGCGGCGACATATCCGTTCAAATCCGCGTCGATGTCTTCAGCAGGCGCAAGCTCCAACACGACTCCAATCTCATCAATTGATCTCGAAAAGAGCGCGGCTTTCGTAAGAGATACAGAATCGCCCAAGAGACTCTCTCGGACGAGCAGAGATCCAGAGAAGGCTGCGCAGAGCCCAGCTCGTGGGTCTCGAGACCAGCGTCAACGGTCACATGCCTCAAGAATCGCATATCTCGAAGACGACGATATGGACAGAGAAGTACAAGAGCAAAACGCAGTCAAGATCCTGCTGTTCTTGTCAGGACCATGCATTGTGCTCTCATTTCTGAACGCATCATGGACGATCATATCACTACTGCTCACAACCATGACCCAACCTGTACGCCTCTGCGCTCGAAGACCGACATTTTGCCAGCAATTAGGCGGATTGGTCGGGCCGGCATTGAATTTGCAGCTGAAGAGCATATACACACCATTACTACCACACGCCGACGAAGACACAACATATCGACCTGGTATGCTCGTTGCAGTAATGCTCCTATCGCCATTTCTGAGCATGGGAATGATGCTCGCCGCGTGGGTCGCAGCAGTCTACTGGCTATCTTCAGCAATGGTCGGCGATCCAGCTGGTCAGGATAAGCGAGACGACGGAAGAGAGACGGTAATGGCTCTACGGAATTGGTGGGAACGATGGCTTGTACGAAGTATGCGAGAAGAGTAATGCCAGCAAAGTGCAGAGGCCAGAAAATGGTCGCACGCTGATGTGTTGACGATACGTTTGGAATTAGCGAGGTGCTGGAGGCGTTTTGTGTCAGCATTGATACCACATCTGCTTTTTGACAATAGTGCTCCATATCGCTGCAAAGAATGCAGCTGTGCTACTCTTCTACTACACCAATTACTCCGAGTATATTCCTCCTCAGCTGAGAATGCGATATGCAAGGTACAATCTCGTGGGTAAGAGAGTGCTAATGATTGCCATGCGTTCGAGCACTTGGCAGGCTCCAAGTTCATGTTCTGCTGTTCGGTTCCTTCTTTCTCACAATCAACCATTTCGTCGTTTCCTCATATTGCCCAACCTGCAGGCATTGTTAGTGAAATCAAGTTGTTGGGTGCAAGATAATCATTATCGTGGCCATTCGGATCGAGTGTGGTGACAAAACAACTAATCGGGTATTGAAACTTCAACAAGTACTGTCAATCGTTTGAACACTATGAAGACTTACCGACACCGTCACAGAGCCTCGAGACAAGTCTGACTGAACCTGTCCTGATTATCAGAATATGAGTACGCGCTGAATGGCGCATATTACATCCAATCAGCGTCCTCGCTTGATCAATCTTGGTTATCCTCATTGGTCTAGGTAAGCCGCGAGATCAATCAACGAGGTATGACGGTGCTAATGATAGACAGTGGTTATGATTTCCGTACGCTACTCTCAACAAACTCCACCCCACAATGGCCCAGTTCTGACTGTCCTCTAGGCTTGTCATGCTATGCATTGTGAGCGCGGGAGAGTGAGTCTACATCTTGTCACAACGGACTTCCAGATTGTTCTAACAGGCTGCCGTAGCCAGGGTTGTGAGTATAGTACGATATTCGCAGGTCTTGCACAATAATTAATACCATCAACAGCGATTCCCTGATGGGGAGATTTTCCGTATCGGGTTTTTTTTGGCAAAACCCTGGGCGTCATGTTCAGTAGAATATTTGGATCATCCTCCCGGCTGTGCTTCAACATCCTCTTTTGGACTTCTCGAAATCTGCAATACTTTGCAATTTCTAGAGTGGTCGTTGAGTAACAGTACAGAACATTGGGCATGAAACGATCACATGGAAAGTCTTGACACTACCCCTAAGCATCTCACGGAGAAGGAGCCCAGAAGTGCTATAGAAATCATAGTTTGAATCGTGACCTTCTTTTTCTCCTTACAATGCGAATGCGCCATTTGTAACAATATTGGCATGCCATCAAAAGACGATTCATGGGTGTGCTTGCCAAGACCTCCACACCTCGGGTAACGACGATACGTCTGGCCGCTGTACACCTACCATCACAGACCTATCACTGTGGCAACTGTGCGACTTTTGCATGTACCATGTGCAGCATCTCAGAAGCAAGCACGGTTGAGATAAAATCTCTGCAGCATCCCTCAAAAGGCAATGACACGCAAATTCGTGACGTCGGGTGACGGTGATTTCGCACCGAGTTTGCCTCGATGAAACGACTGAACTTCGGGCCACGGCTGCATCTGAGCACAATCTCCTTGTATATACATATCCTCTACTGTTCCTGAGGAGTCGTTGAGTCTCGAGCATACATACTCGTTAGTCAGTCGTAGGAATTGGTTCACCTTAATCGACATCATGGTGGCAATACGAAGAACACGACTTTCTGAGTCCGCAATCGATCTGCCTTCACGAGAATCAAGACAAGAAGCATCTTTTCAGCAACAAGAAAGTCACCACACCCAGAAAGAACGCGAGCTCGAGATTGACCTGACGATAATACCCTGGAGCTACAGAGGATCTCTACTCAGCTGTTCGATCAAAAGTGGCGATGGATCCTTGACGCCTGGAAATGATGTCTATCTCATCACACAATGTCGAGAATACACTATGCCGATATTCTCCTTACGACCAATTCCAGACATCAGCAATGTTGGGCCACCATCCGGATTTCCTGCCACACCGTCGCCTGCAACGATTCGCGCGAGTAGATCTCGGATTCAGTGGCTCCATCATGACTCTATTGTCGCAGAGGCCACATTCGAGAACCCGAGTTGCATCAGGCTGAGAGGTAGTGTGACGATGACTCTTGACAGCGACGGCAGAGTCGATCGGACTGGCCATGCCTTTTTGCGGCCTGACGTCAGTCCGCCGGACACTGTAGAATATGGCGCGCTTCGTCTTAAGAACCATCGATTTGTGGCCTCCAAAGGTCAGATCAGTCTTCAAGAGCAACGGGAACAAGGTGTTACACATCGCAGAATTCAAGTCGAGAGAAGCGCGGGTCAAGCTACTTGGGAGCTGCGTATCGTGGAAGTAGAAGCGGGATCCATCAAGTCTTCTGATGAGCAGCTTTCTGCTGAAACCTTTGATTCAGTGGCAAACAAGACTTCTCGAGCAATCGATGACTTCGCTCGCCAAATCTGTCCCTGGTCTTCGGATACGACACTCAGCAAAACAGATCTCACAGCAGCATACATCATCTGGCTTTCCATCGTCCGCGCGCAGGGCTTCTGGAGCCGAGAAAGCATACTGATGTCGAAATTCCGTCTCAACAAGGTCTGGTCATGGGACAATTGCTTCAACGCCCTAGCCGCAGCACCTGTAAATCAGGATCTGGCTTTGGACCAGATCTTTGGTCTCTATGACGTGCAAGCTGCAGACGGTAGACTACCAGACTGCGTCGGCTGGAGCGGCATCGAATGGACCTATGTCAAACCACCAATCCAGGGCTGGACTATACAAAAGTTGCTCGATCAAGGCGTCACGATGATGCAGAGAAAGCAACAACTGCGTGCGCTTTACGACCAGACTGCCAAATTCACAGATTTCTGGCTCGAACAACGACGCTCACCGTCCAAAATATCTGCTATACCTTGGTATACTCACGGCAACGACTGCGGATGGGACAATTCCACCGCCTTCGAGAACAACGGTGACTCGTTGCTCATCGGTCCGGACTGCGCAGCATACCTGATCATCCAAACCGCGGCACTCTGCGAACTCGCACAACGTCTCACACTCGAGGAAGCGCACATTTCAAAATGGCGAAACCTCCACAACTCGCTCAAACATTCACTCATCACCGAGCTCTGGGACGAGACAAGCGGAGAATTCCTGGTGAAAAATCCGCTCACGGGTGCGACTCGCCACACGACCTCCCTCCTCCGCCTCATGCCCCTCGTCGCAGCAAAATACCTACCCTCTCACATCGTCTCCAAACTCATAACATCTTCGATTCCGCTCTTCCTCACAGAATGGGGCTTGGCTACCGAAGAGGTCTCTTCACCGCTGTATGAGAGTGACGGGTACTGGAGAGGACCAATCTGGGCTCCGACGACGATGTTGATAGAAAGTGGTTTGAGGGATGCAGGCGAGACGGAATTGGCTAGTGAGATTCGTGAGAAATTCATTCGATTGTGTGAGAAGAGTGCTTTTGCGGAGAATTTTGATGCGATTACTGGTGTTGGGTATAGGGATCGGAGTCATACCTGGACTGCGAGTGTTTATCTTTTGCTGAGGAGGGAGAGGAGGCTGTGAGGCAGCAACAAAAAAAAACCCCACATTTTCTGCGGCTCGACTTGTTCGACTAATCGGCTTCGCAAGAAGGTTTGGTTGGTGTCGTGAGTGCCATTTTCGTCTTGGAGAAGCTTTGGTAAGGCAGGCAGGCATACGACAGCGGGAACTTTTTTTCTTTCGCAAATTCTTGCTCTCAAACAGAGTGTGTGAGATGCGATTCTGGCGTTGTCTTATAAACAGTAGAATTGATAGCGCGAGAACTTGGTCACGAGATTGGAGCATCAGATCCCGTTTATTATCTGAAATAATCCAGCAAGGCGTACCGCTGAGTGATGTGTTCGTGGATTGTTGTTGTTCTCAACCAGGATGCGGACTTGCACGTTGATTGTGCCTGACCCATCAAGTCCGAAGTGGCATGGATGGACGGTCTGACCAGTGCTAAGTCATGAAATACAGTCAGCCAGCCGTGCTCGAATGATGATCGCCGCACGACTTTGAGAAGATTTCAGCCTCGCCGATTGAGCTGAGAAGCATTCCGCTGGCAACAAGCAATCATGTAGTCTTCTCCTCCGCGTCGGCAGAGTTCATTGGATGGCGGAAAGCCGTCTGTCACATCTCCAGCATGGTTGACCTCGACGTGTGAAGGCAAGGATCCCAGTCTCTCGGTGTCTGGGATTCAATGCAGTCAGCATTTCGCAATGGTTGCCTTATAGTTCGTTGACAGCCAAGTTCACTCTGTGCTCTCGATGATGTGAGCTTTGAGGGCCTTGGCACATGTCCGTCAGGCCGAAGGCTGAGCGTGGGCTCAAACATGGCGTGTCCCAGACGTTCAGCTGTCTGCAAGGTTGGCGCGGACGGAAGCTGGTCACGGGAGGCAGGTGCAATGCCTGGTCATTCTTTTCGATGCGTTAAGATGTGCACCAAGTTGATGATGCAATCGGTAGCGAAATTCTTGGTCTCGTGCATAATGATCTTGGCAGTGCGGTGCGATTGCAGAGTGGCGCTGGCAGGAGGCAGGCACGGAAGGCGAACAATTTGATCTCGTTTTGACTGGAAGAAGCAGGCGCGATTCAGCTGGCTGTGCAGATGGCAGCGGCAGAGGGTCGCTACTACCCCTTCTAACATGACTCTCAGCAACGCCACAAATAGGAAGTTCATGCAGGTGTCAAGTGCCGGCCGAGAAGGGACGATGGCGTCCATCTTCATCAGCAACACTCAGCAGTACCCG
This sequence comes from Pseudocercospora musae, assembly GCA_001578225.1. Lineage (NCBI taxonomy): Eukaryota > Fungi > Ascomycota > Dothideomycetes > Mycosphaerellales > Mycosphaerellaceae > Pseudocercospora > Pseudocercospora musae. The sequence continues at coordinate 57,196 of LFZO01000236.1, read as the reverse complement.
GTCAAGCACAGCTGCAAGAAGACTTTTGGATACTGTATATTCGTTACAGGGGAGGGATGGTTCTAGGGAGAGCTTACGGTAACGCATGGAGCGAGAGCGAGCAATCGGAAGAGTAGGCGGCGCGCCAGACAGCCCGTCAACTTTCAACCCGTGAGCCCTGCTATAACTAGCTGCAGGCAGCCTACGCGTGCAGTATGGCAAGCGGTTCCTTGCAGATGCCTGCCGCGTCAAATTGAAGACGCATCACACACACCAGGCCACTCCTCCTCCTCCTCCTGTCTAGTTAGCCTCCTCACATACTGTACGCACGCACTACCCTCGCCTTCCCCATGTGCACATCGGCGCATCCAGTTGCCGCCGAGCACCGACACACGCCTTCGAGACACTCACTTTCACCACGCATCCAGCGCCTTGCAGCTGACTAACGCCTGCCGTGCTCCGTGGCCGAGGAACCGTGGGCGTGGGATCAGGTGTCTATACATACGCCGTGCGCCGCAGCCACCATGCTGCCCACCCAGCTGCACCCTCTTCATACGCCGCCCGCCTGGTCAGAAGACAAGCCACTGCCTTCTCTGCCCTCACCCACCCTCACCAACCCCGATGCCATCCTCCCCAACACTGCTCTGCCCTCCCTGTCTTCACCACCGCGCTTCTCCCGTCGCCCTCCCAGTCCAGGCTATCTGCGAGACACGCCAAGCCCAAACTGCTCCAATGCCAGCGGGATGCCTGCCACCACCATGCCAAAGAAAGACAAGCTGGGCCTCGTGAGCCGGAAAATGATGTTGCTGCGAACCAAGACCAGCAGTAGCGGAAGCATCAATACCACTGGCCGAATCACTCCGCGCGCCACACCTTCACCCTCGCCCCGATCGATCGATTTTGTACCATCATCCCCGATACTGCAGGATGTCGGCAATCTGGCTCCCGAACTGGCGGAACCCCATCTGCTGCAGCCGCCCGAGTCCGAACGTCGCAGGGCCAGTGGGAGTTCGTCGAGTGACTTGTCCGCGATGGCTGGCTTTCTGGAGAAGTATTCGAGGCGAGATGGCAGCAGCGACGAGGAGGTCCTGCTCTACGATAGCAGCGAAAACGCCACTCCCGTGACAAGCGAGGAAGCGCGGGACAGCATCGCTGATGAAGCCGATGCACAGCGGAGAAGGCAAGAGCTAGAGGAGTACAACTCAGCCATACTGAGCAAGCGCGCTGAGCAGATCCTGGCGAATGCCAAGAAGAGGCTGAATGTGATGGAAGGCAATCTGCGTGGTGCGCGAGAAATGGTGGCTCCACTGACGGCAGCCAACCTCAAACGTGCCACTTCTCTGGGATCACACTCAGCAGTGTACGGCAATGGCAGAATTCTGAGGTATACATACGACTACGACGACGCGCACACACAATCCGCGCCTCGACGACTGCATACCCAGCAGTCCTCGCCTTCCATGGCCAATGACTTCCAGAACCACCATAGCCGGGGCTACAGCGAAGCACGCCTGCCGAATAGGCCTTATACCGCTTTGGATCAACACGCTCACTATGTGATGCCACACAAGGTCAGAGCACCTCCAAATACGCATGAACCGGTGTACGAGCGGCGTTTGCGAGTAAGCAAAAGTTACGATTCTTTGGGTGCAAGCAGTGGAGTGGCATATGGCGTTGGCCGTGAACGTCCCTTGCATAACAGGCAATCACCTGACCAGATCCACCTGGAGCCGCTTACGGAAGACGATGAGATGCGTTCCAATCGTAATAGCGGACCGCTGGAAAACAATGGCCTCGGATTCTACAGACCATCCTCCCGCACCTCGGACTTACGAGATCAAATGAGCAGTCTCAAAGGCAAAATCTCATCTCTCAAAGAAAAGGCTCGCGAAGACAGCCTAAGGCGGCAGAGCCACACCAACCTGAGAGTGTCGCCCTTCAACGATGCTCTTCAAACGGCACCAGAATTCTTCTACGCGACCACAAACGGTTATGGCGAGCCGCCAGTCGACGCAAATGCCCGCTTCGGATGGACTCCGGAGGCCAGTCCTGTATCATCGGCTCCTCGAGAAATGTGGAAGGACGGACTGCCGGTCACAGGCAGCAGAAATGCGTTCGCTGAGCAGGCGGCCCCTCCCAAACAGGAAATCCATCAGGCACGTATCGTCGATATCCGAATTCCAAAGACGCCGAACAGTAAGTTCCAAATCCGCCAGTCCGCTCAAGCGCAGCTCCCGCACCATCGTAGAACGGCTAGCGGCAGGGTCGTCGTCGACTCGGCGAAAAATCGTTACTCCCATCATCAGCACAACAACAGCCAGTCCAGCCAGTCCAGTCAGCGCACCATTGAGATGCCCACTGCGTTCCTCAAGCAAGACACTCTGGAAGACCCTTCACCTGACCTCTCGAGCGACCAGTACGACTCTTCTCCCCCATCATCTGGTGCTACCTCGCCCCAGATCGACACCGATTACGAGCCATGTGAAGATGCCACCAGCGTGTACACCGACGCGCCTGATGAGCAACCTGTCACAGGGGTGGCGCACGAAGATCGAGAGGACGCGTTCGATTACGAGCATTTCTTCTTGCTCAGCGCAATGGGCAGTTACAGTGGTCGCAGAGGGTCAGAGTCTAGTGAGGCAACCGCGTCATCTACTGCCACTGCAAGAGGTCCCGCCTTGGTTGAAGACGAAGACGACGATACTTTCAGCCAATTCTCAGCCCACTTTCCACCACCTCCGCCAGAGACACCTGAGAAGCTTCGAGAGATCCAGCGCAATATGCACAGACGCTCAACCTCTGACGAGAGCATCACCACTACGAACACCTATGCGACCGCGGAGGAAGACCCGGTGTCTCCAATCGACGAAGGAGAGACTTACAGACAAAATTATTTGTCACGTTCGCACGTCATATCGCCTGTATCTCGACAACACTCTAGGCAAGATTCATATGCTACGCAGAGCACTGCTTCTACAACTCGTCCTGTGACAAGTCACAAGAAGACCAACTCGAGACCAAGCACATCTTCAAGGCGACCTTCCCTTCCACGAACCGATAGCTCTTCGGACCGCGCCGACTCAGGAGTTGGCATCTCTGGGCGTTCGGCCAGTGCAAACGACATCAAACGAATGTCGCCCAGGTCTGCTGCTCAGAAGCACTCGCACTCCGGCAAGCTATCAAATGGCAGTGCCGCCCTCAGCAGCCCTACGCCCCCGATGTCTCCTCGAAAACCCGCGACCAAGATCGATCCTGTCACCGTTGCAGTTCAGGCCTTGCTTGACCCACACGGTCATCCACTGGGTCTTAGAAACAAGGCCGTGTTGTTTGGCGTTGTGGAAAGTCTTCGCAAAGTAGTCCGCCAACTGCAAGAAGAGGAGGAATCCACATTTGCAGCGCGTATGTTGCGCAATCAGCTTGACGAGGCCAAGAGGACCTTGGATGGACTTTGATTCCTGAATCGATGAGATCGAGCTGGCTAATACTGTTATTGCCGTTCAATTTTGCTTTGTACATGTACTGTTAGCGTTCCAGCGACGAGGAAATACCCAGATGGAGTTGTGAGCCTTTGTTGATATACGTGTGGTCGCATAGCTCTTTGTGAGCCCACTTACTAAATACTGTACAAACATAAGCGGAGACAATTACCCTTCACCCGCCTCTCAGGCGATGGTTACCTGCAGAATCGTAACATTCAACGACCCAGACCAAGGTGAGATATTCGGATCGGCTTGAACGCCAATGCCATGCATGCCACGTGCATCCTTCCGGAGGCTGGACACCCCAGAACGTCCTTTACTGGTATGCTGTGACCGTCTGTCGGTTCTCGGTGATGTGTCACTGTCACCGGCACACGGCGACCTCAAACGACGGGCGACGCGCAGGACGACGGACGCTTGAACCAATTATAAGAAGAATTCGCCGCATCGGTAGGCCGAATCAAGGAAAGCGTGAGCTGGACGCGTGGTCTTCTTCGGCTCTGATTCAGTGACGGCCGACGCTGCGAGGGCCCACATGTGCCTTGACGTTTAATTATAGAGAACTCATCGCTCAACAGTGGTGTTAGTGCATATCCCGCACACCCTTGAATTCAGCGAATAGCGCTGCTTAGAATCGACGGTCCGCGTTTGGTTACTAGCACTCCAATGTGCAGAGACGCTGTAATTATAGATAGAACTCATCGCTGAAGAGTGGAACTATGGATGCGCAGGATTTTCTGTTGACACATGTGTCTCGTATTCCTTGTCCTTAATAATAATAATATCCTGAGTCCTTCGTCTCTCTATCTTGCTCTCTCGCTCTCATCACCAGCGTCGTATTTGTGTACATCGAGCATTTTCTTGCCTTCACACTCACATTCGTTTTTCCATTTTTCAAAATGCAGTACAAACTCTTCGCCGCTGCTGCTCTTGCGGCTGCTGCCTATGCTCAAGTAGATGGCACTGCGGAGCAATCTGCTCAGGCAGCTGAGCTGTGAGTCGCAATCGCATCAAGCATACCTGCGAAAGTCATCACTGATGCCTTTCAACCACAGTCTCTCCGTCGTCAGCGTCCTCCAGACCGCCCTCCCATCATCTCTGATCCAAGAAGCCCTCACCAACTCCGCCGGTGTCTCCAGCGAACTCGCTTCCGAGTTCGCCGCCGGACAGACCCCCTCCTGGTTCACCGCACTGCCATCAGACGTCCAAACCTACCTCGTCCCCGCTGGCGCCATTGCAACAGCCAACGCGACCGCCATCACTTCTGCTTCCGGCGCTCCCTACCCTTCAGCAAACTCCACTTCTCGCAGCAGCACAACGTCGCGCTCCCGCACCCTCACCACCAGCGCCTCGCTGACTTCTACTAGCGGTTCTTCTTCCGAGACCGGCGCCAGCGGGACCGGAAGCTCGAACGAGTCCTCCTCTTCTTCTGAGGCTGGTGCCATGCCAACTGCTATTCTCGGTGCTGGTCTTGCTGGAGCTGTGGGTATTGTTGGTCTTCTCGCATTGTAGAATTGTGGCACAATCCTTGTCGATATGAGGTTGTGATTTGGGAAAGCATAGATTGACGCATTGTGGGTTTCAGCATGGGTATCGAGGCAGAAGACGCCTTCGATCGATTCCAAGGATGGTTCGGATTCTTGACCTGCGACAAGTTTAATAGAGGCTTGTATACACACCGCGGCATAACCTCCTTGTCCATATACGATGAGCTGCCAGAGACGCTTGTGGCGAATTGACAAGTAATCATATGTTGTTACCTTCAATGCATCATCGTGCCTATGCTTTCTCCCTCTCAGCGCATGGATATGATGGCGTTCGTCAGAGATCCGACCGCAATTCTATGCCATCTTTTGATCCAACTTCTCGCGATAGACTCATCCATCGCAGAACGCGCCTGAGCTGAATGTTGCATCTGCCGAATGTCGGGACCGTCCTTCATTCTCAGGTCCACCATGTCCATGCCGCATAACGGCCTCTTTCTTCACGGCACATAGATTGGACGGATAACAATGTAACGGGGACGTTGGAGTTATCTGCGGGCGGATGACCAGGAATGCAATCGGCTCCTATCTCCTACTCAGACCAGAAACACGTGACTGCACAGCCACACCGCAGTCTTTGTTTCTGGTCTGATCCGGTTCTGTCAGATTTTGCAGAGCCTGCATAATCATAAATTCGAATAGAAATTTTCGCGACAAGAATGTGTAATAACTAGGCCCTTTTTTCAAAATCGGCTACGTCTTGTCACTAGATAATTACTTAATATATCTATTAAGCAATTTTTGTTTCTATCTAATGCCTAAGCAAAGGCTGTAGCCTTGCATTTAGTCAAAACATCAAGAGTTCAGTTTGCATAATCTAAGTCGACAGAACCGGCCCAGACTAGAAATCAGNCTATCTCCTACTCAGACCAGAAACACGTGACTGCACAGCCACACCGCAGTCTTTGTTTCTGGTCTGATCCGGTTCTGTCAGATTTTGCAGAGCCTGCATAATCATAAATTCGAATAGAAATTTTCGCGACAAGAATGTGTAATAACTAGGCCCTTTTTTCAAAATCGGCTACGTCTTGTCACTAGATAATTACTTAATATATCTATTAAGCAATTTTTGTTTCTATCTAATGCCTAAGCAAAGGCTGTAGCCTTGCATTTAGTCAAAACATCAAGAGTTCAGTTTGCATAATCTAAGTCGACAGAACCGGCCCAGACTAGAAATCAGTGATTCGTGTCAAGCCACACACTAGCCACACACGTGACTTCCTACACATACACACATACTTAACACGATCACTGATTTCTAGTCTGGTCTCCCGAGATAGAATCGGCTCGCCGCTCGACATGGATCGTTCGCTCCTCCTACACAAGCCGAGTCGTTTGAATTTGCACCATCAATTTGTGCCTGTTTGTACAACAGCTCTCTCGCCATGACGACTCTGCGGCAGAGAACGCGTCTGTCTCCTCAAAAAAAATGTACCTTCTACCTAGCCGTGCAGGCGAAACTCCGTTTACCAATCTTCGAGGTTTGCCACTGGAGATTTGCCGTTCTTCCACAATAGAACTACACCATGACGTAGGAATGGCTGCATTTCACGCATTCCATTGTCATGTCGAGTGAGGTAACATTGCCGAAGCATCAGGGTAGCTCTTGCCACTCTTTGTACTTTCTACAGTTTTTCACACTTTCTTGCACCTGCAATGTCACTCAGGAACTTGACATCCACAGCAGCTTCGAGAGCGAAATCAATCACATCACAACTCAATTCCAGACAATCGATCAGAATGACATCAACCACCACACAACTCAAGCTCAACACGGGCGCGAACATTCCTGCCGTTGGGTGAGAAAGCTGCAACTTGAGAGCACTCAGGCGTTCGCTGACCCTCGAGTTAGTTTTGGCACGTGGCAGGATAAGGACGCCCAAGAAGAGGCCGTCTACCTTGCCATCAAGAATGGTTACAGACACATCGACACTGCTCGCATCTATGGAACTGAGCCGGCGTGTGCGGCAGGAATCAAGAAGTCCGGCGTGCCACGAGAGCAGATCTTTATCACGACGAAGCTGTGGAACAACAGCCATGACCCTCAGAGCGTAGAGAAGGCGCTCGATGCCAGTCTGAGGGACCTTGATACAGACTACGTTGACCTGTATCTGATGCATTGGCGTAAGTCGCGCTGCAATCGATCACTCTCACTGCGCCCCGCTGACAAGACACAGCTTCTGCGTTCAAAGATGGAGATGACATGTTTCCCAAGGAGGAGGACAAGATCGTGACTGGTAATGCAGATTACGTAGACACTTACAAGGCCATGGAAGAGTGCTTCAAGAAGGGCAAAGCCAAGGCCATTGGCGTTTCCAACTTCTCCAAAGCTGAGATGGAGAGGCTTCTGAACGAGACCTCCGTCGTTCCGGCGGCCCACCAATATGAGTGCCACCCATGGCTACAACAAGCCAGCTTCCATGCTTGGCACAAGGAGAAGGGTATCCACGTCACCCAATATTCGCCATTTGGCAACCAGAACGAGATATACTCTGCTGGGCAGAAGCACGGCAAGCTGATCGAGGACTCTACACTTGCTGAGATGGGCAAGAAATACGGCAAGTCTGGGGCGCAAGTCGCTCTTGCTTGGGGTGTTGCGCATGGAAGGTCGGTGATTCCGAAGTCGAAGACCGAGAGCAGGATCAAGCAGAATTTGGAGGGCGACTTTAAGCTTGATCCTGAGGATGTCAAGAAGATCGACTCGTTGGACAAGAAGCTGCGATTCAATGACCCATCGAAGAACTTTGGATGGAGCTTCTACTCTGATCTCGATGGCAAGCAGTCGTAGATTGACGGCCGACTCATTGAGACGAGGCGATGGATCTTCACGAGACTTGATCCTGTGAGATTGGGAGGTCCTTCACATGTCTGAGCCGGGAGTGTTTTAAGTAGTCCACTCTACGACGAGCCACCATTTGCGCGTTCTTAACTGAAATGCGTGCGCTCGATGAGACACTGACTTTGCCTCGCGATCAGATTGCGAGAGCGTGTACATAGATAGATAGCTGTCACGGTACGAGGAAACGACGAGACATGTGCATACAATTGGCCAGAGGTTGCCGACGTCCCCACGCTCTCATGTCGTCGATCAGAACCATGAAGTGCTCAAAGCTTTGTGTAGGCGAAGTCGTCAGGTGGTGACATTTCGCCAACAATGCCAACCAAATGCGACAGCGACAGCGACAGCGACAGCGACAGCGACAGGGTCAGGGTCAGCCTGGTATGCCAGCGTCATTTCGTCTTGGAAAAGTAGAAAATTGTGTGAAACGTCCATGTTCATTTTACGAATGAAGCTTGGCGGGTAGTGTCGAGATAGCAATGGCTCTCGAAGGGATAGCTCCAGAGTCCAGACCCCTTGACTGCTGCACGTCGTAACTCGATGCGTGTGTGGTCGCCACTCGCCATCTCCTGTACTCATAGTTTGCCAGCCAGGGGTCAAGCGCTGCACCTCTGGAGTCTGCACGAGCGGCTAGTGCCTTGCTCAAGCGGCTCGGGCGTGCTAGGGATGGTATAGGGAAATTGGGAAGCGCCGCCTATCGCAGATTCGCAGCTACGGGACGGCTGTGAGTTCGAAGATCCCGTGAACCGTTTCCTGATCCCTTGTCCGATTGGCACTGCTGCCAGTGTCGACCGCGTGCGCTCGTAACGAAATAGCTAGTCACTGTGGACGAGGCGAGGCGAGGCGAGGCGTATGATGAATAGGTATAGCCAGACGTCGTCCCTGGCGGACGACATCTACCACTGCGAGACGACCAACGCCACTCTGCACCATACCAACAGCCCCTCGCACTTCAGCAATTACAGCAGCACTCCAGGGAGCGTTTCAGCACGCTCAGCATCGCCCGCAGCAGCAATTGCAGCATCGCAAACGCACACCCACCCGCAGCGAGGGGGCGCAACACCACCAAAGAAAGCCACTGCATCTGCCTCCCTGGCATCAATCGCCGTTCCGTCCTTCTCTGCATTCCGTTCGCAGGTGCCAGACGCCGCAACGCAGTACGGACGAGCACTCCCGCCCTTCGGAAACGCCCACGCCGCGTTCCAGCAGAAATCGCCGCGTGCTGCGTCTTTTTCACAAGCCGAGAAAGGCTCGCCACGCCTTCCCGAAGCCTCGCAGAACGCCAGCTACAGGCCGCTGTCCCTCCATACACACACGCCGCTGCAGACCCCGAAGCTGCCAGAGTGGAAACTCAATTCCGATGAGACGGCGCATTTGGAGCCAGCGGGGCATACTTCAGCTATTGATAGGTGCGACAGCGAAGTAAATCACGTCTGCGACAATCGCACATACTGACTTTCACAAAGTCCTGCTACTATAACTCCCCACGCGCCAGCACACGTGCGGAACGATTCGATAGACTCCTTCATCCCAAGCTCGGCATCCTCATCCTACAGCAGCCCGCGACACTCCTCCATACCCTTTGTCGCAGAGTATGCTCAGCACCCATCCGCCTCTCACTCGCCGCAGCTCTCGACCTCCGGCCACAGCATTGATTCGACCGAGCAGCACCTCCCCCATCCTCCTGGACGTAGCCAGTCGTCAATGATTCATGTACACAAGACTCCGACCATGACCCTACAATCAGACGGCGCTTCTAGAAGGCTTACAGACGAAGAACTCGAATCAGCTGGCTCAGGCGAGTCAGAACCCACAAGACCAAAGTCCCCAGGGAGTGGTGGTGGAGTGAGTAGGTTCTTTGGCTGGACTGGCTCGCAAAAGTCAGCAGACGGTGCATCGTCACCCACGACCACGTTCTCTGAGCGATCACTCTCCCCCATACCGTCTCCAGGTCTGATTAAGACCCTACCTTTGGAGATGAACGGGAAGCGACTATCCGCCAGACTTACCCCTCCTGGGCTGGACGTCCAGAAAGCCAATGGCAATGCCGCCTACTTCGACAACCCAGACACTCCACTCTTGATTGGTAGCCATGGCTCGGAAACTCATGTGCAAGAATTGGAGCGTGAGCTTTCCCATATCAGCCAAGAACTTGCAACCTCAATACGAAGAGAAATGGAGTTGGAAGATGAGCTCGACAGGATACGAGCGGAAATACCCATGCACATCCCTCCATCAGAAATGGGTCGAAGAAGTAGTGACTACTTCTCTGACAGCGGTGCCAGCTCAACAAAGTTCCCAATCACTGATGTTGATGCCAAGCTTGAGCAGATGGATAAGCAGGTACGACATGTTGAGCAGGAGAAGGCCAGGTTAACAATGGAAATGGCATCAAAGTTGCAGACCGAGCTGAGTCGAAGGAGAGACCTCGAGCAGCTGGTGCAGGACTTGGAAGATCAACTAGAGAAGAAAGGTGGCTCAACGAATCAGGTGGAAGAGCTGGAGACTGCACTGGACGAGACTAAGAGACGGCTAGGGCAGGAGAAGATGACCAAGGAGAACTTCGAGGACTTGTACAGTGCGACCAAGCTGGAGCTCGAGACGTATCGGAACGAAGCCGAAAACTTACGAAATGAAGTCGTGCCTGCGTTGAAGGCAAGATTAGAGGGGTTGGAGGCAGAGGCATCAGACACGCAAGCGATCATATACGAGAACACACGACTGCAACAAGAGCTGGCAGCATTACGAGGCAACAGCAGCCATTCTCGATTCAATAGCATTGCCGAGGAAGGGTTTGGCAATGCCGCGCGCATGAGCTTGCAAAGGTCTGGTTCGCTGGCAAGGAGCTCAAGCCTGCGGCGTGGTGGCAGTATCAAGGATCGCTCAGAAGGTGGACGACAAAGGTCGGGGTCTGTTGGCCCGTCATACACGGCAGATGGTGTCAAGGACATTGAGGATCAGCGTGATGCGTTGCACACGGCCCTCAAGCTGCTCATCAGGCGTTACGAGAGGCAACAGAGAGACCACGAACGAGCCGTCAAGAAGATGGCCATTGAGAAAAGCAGAGCTGAGGATACTACGCCCAAACGGACCGCCTACGCCAAGGAGGTGTCGTTCCTGAAGGATGAAGTGAGCACTTTGCGAAAACGAACTGAAGATGCCCTCGAGCAGAAGTGGCAGTATGAGAAGAACCTCTCTGGACTCAAGATGGATCTTGATCGTGCAGAGCAGGAGACTAGAGGTCTGAGGATCATCCTGCAAGACAAAGATGAGCTCAGCGCACCTTCCGCGTCAAGTCAGGTTGGTGACGAGGATGACGATCAACTGAGATTGAGCATCACTCGAGCTGAAACCGAAAGAGATCATGCTCGGCAAGTTGCAGAAGAATATCGTCGAAGAGCGCATGCCGCCAATGATGGACCATCAGGCGAATTGCTGAAACTGGCTGATCGCATGGACGAGCTTGCCGAAGAATTGGAAAGTCAAGTTCAGACCAATGCAAAGCTTCGCGATCGCCTTGCTGCCGCAGTTGCCAAAGGTGAAGACGAGCAACGGGAGTCAACACGACAAATCGAGGACATGCAGAAACGCCTAGCTGGCATGGAAGACAGTGTCCTAGCAGCCCAACAACATTCCGAGACAACCCTGGCCAACCACGACGCCGAAGTCAGACGCATCGAGGAGGCAAAGTCGCCACATCTTCAGCGCCTGAGGATCTCGATACCAGATTCCAACAAGTTCGCACCCTCATCGCCACTCCTCAAGAAGAGTCCCAGAGTAGGAAGCAAGAAACTCAGCGAGACGAGTTTACTCGAAGTGAGCCGAACACAGCTCCTCGAACGCAAAGTTCGAGAACTTGAAGGTCTCCTTCGAGAGGCCGAAGAAGACGTTCAAACGGTCGTTGAACGTGTCAATAAGTCGCAAATGGAAGTCGCAGAGCTGCAGACTGAACGCGATACGGCGTTACAACAAATGCGAAAACTTCAGGCGCAGATGGCTCAGGAGAGGGAGAAGGCTGAAGGTTTGATGAGGTGATGAGCAGTAAGCCTCCTGACTCCTGAGGCGCACATCCACGTGCACTGCAATGCACTGCACACGAGTCATGCGGACACCGGACAGGACACGATCATTACATGAGCGACATGAGCGATATGAGCGAGCATTATTTGTATTCTTATCATCATTCCCAGCAAGATTTGGCAACAACAATTTTTTGGAGGGCGGGGACATACTGCAAGGGCTTTTGTGTCCTGTTGGGAGGAGTTTGGATACATTGTACATACATACTACAGGACCTTTTTTGGTTGGGAGACGGAAGCATTTTCGTGTAAGAGAAGAGGAAGAAGAAGAAGAAGAAGAGAATATTCAAGCGACAGCATGTAGTGTTTTTTCTGGGGGATATGGGCATAGACTAAACCAGAGAGAAAAGGAATCTAGACTAGTTCTATCCATTCGTGGAATTCTAAATTTGTTTTTGATATTACGGGATCTTTTTTTATACATTTGTAACCGTCTACTACAACTCCCTTAACAAGTTTTCTAATTTCTTCCGTGTCTTATAGATATAACCAAGAATTCTTACATTGTTCCTATTCCTCTTGCGGGCTTGGTATGAATTCTTCTCCCTTCTCCCGTATTGATATCGTTTTCGACCGGCATTCCGCTGACACCGGCATTCCGCTACTCTGCCTAAGGCATATGTTGTACTATATGCGTATTTCTATGATCGACAACAACACTTTGAAAACGCCCAATTGTTCCAAGTAGATGTGACTTCCATGCTCGTATTAGTACCGAGGTCTCAGGAAATGGACGGCTTCTCGTGGCTCGCAAGGGTGGTGATTCCATTGAAACCCAACGGGGCAGCTGTTGCATGCATACCTTATGCCTAGATCTGGTTCATGTGCAACTTCATGAATCGGTTCAGCCGACTGAATGCCGCTGCGAGTTGCGGCAGAATTGGGCTGTTGTTGCGACGGGAAAGTGCAGCAACATGCGGCAAGAAGAAAAGAAGATCGTGGGACGCCGACTCTCTCCTGGACAAATATATCGTAACGCAACACAAACGATTGAGTGAGGTAGAAGCCCTCTGTACTCTTTCTATGCAATGTAACTACATGCCCATTGTGTTAGATTCCTTACAACTTCATACCCAATGCTTGATGCACCCTCAGAGCCTGCCTTATGCTCAAGTCCAACATGATCTCCTCACTTCCTCCAGGAATGGCGTACGCTCTCACATCACGGTATAATCTCTCGACCTTGGCACCCTGTCCGCCACGGCTGTACGACAGACCACCGAAGATCTGGGAGGCTTCTCGAGCGCAGAATTCGAAGGTCACTGTCGCTTGGGCTTTCAATCCAGCAACTAGAATTCAAAAGTCAGTCAAATATCAACGTATCAGGGTGTTGCTCGGACTTACTAGCACCACCGAGCTTAAGCATAGCTTCGGTGTCATTCATCTTCTGGCATTGGAAGATGAGAGATTCTAACCACGAGTATGAGGCCTCAATCTGTCTGGCCATATGCGCGAGCTTCAGCCGAATGACTGGGTGATTGATCAACTTCTGTCCGAATGTCCTTCGCTTGTGTGCATATTTCATGCTCTCCTCATAGCAGACTCGGCTGAATCGTATGCACTGGATGATGATACCGATACGTTCGTGGTTGAAGTTGGTCTAAATGAGGCATCAGCAAAAGCGAGATCAGTGGGATGTGCGTACGTGTTGTAGCTCTTACCATGATGACCTTGAAGCCTTGGTTCTCCTTTCCGATCAAATTCTCGACAGGCACCTTAACATCCTCGAAAGTGATGTAAGTGGTACCGGAACTCCACACACCCTGGCAGTCCATGCGACGAGTGCTGACCCCTTCCATTTCGCGTTCGATGAGGAGCACGGAGACGCCGTTCATGCCTTCACCGCCCGTTCGTACTGCGGTGGTGAAGTAGTCCGACCAGATACCATTCGTGATCCATTTCTTCTCTCCGTTTACGATATAGTGCTTGCCGTCCTCGGTCAATTTGGCCTCGCAGGTCAGGTTCGCGACATCTGAGCCAGCATCTGGCTCGGTGATGGCGAGACAGATGCGCTTGTCTCCATTGAGGATTCCGGGAAGAATGCGATCGACGAGAGCCTTCTTGCCTGCACGCACCACTGGAGGACAACCAATACCGAAGCCACCGATCACGTTCCAAACGAAGCCACCGGATCCGGTTCGTGACAGTTCATCTGTGAGAAGCATTTCATGGAAAAGGTCCCACTTCTGGGGAGGCACAGACTTGACCTTATTCTGCGTGAGATGCGTTGGCCAATGGTGCAGACCCATGAGACCTGCAAGATATCCGCGCTCTCCCATCTGCTTGTAGATGGTATCCGGCACCTTCTTGGCTTCGTCCCATTCGGTCACATTTGGCATGATCTCCTCTTCTACCCACCGTCGTACCTCATCGCGAAGTGCGGCGTGCGTTTCGTTGAAGTATGGTGAGTGGTAGGTCTGGTACCAAGAGGGATCGGCGTATGGAATCATGTCACCATACTGGTCCATTGCCTCGTCTTCTTCTGCATCGGCTGCATCAGGCCCTGCTACTGGGGCAACGACTCCGGACTCGGCCTGTGGTACTACGCGCTCTTTTTGTACGACTGGGTTGGCTGGTGGGCTAGGAGGTGGTGTAGGGGCTTGCGCTGGCTTTGGCTTGCTGTCGAGGGAACCGACTTGAAGCTTTGGCTGGAACTTCTTGAGAATGCTCTCGTTGTGGTACTTCCAGAATTGCTTGCTAGCATCCTTGCCAGCGACTCGCTGCAGGACTGCATGGAGTCAGTAAGCGATGTCAGAAGTGATCGCAGCAAGACATACTCTTCTTGCCGCCCGGATGGTCGTCCTGAAACTTTGTCAAGTCGTAAACGTCCTGGTCGACGATGATGTACAGGTCGTCGCCCTTGTTATGCTTGGCCACATCGGCGGTGGAGAATGACTTGGACATGGCGATGGAGATACGCTGCTGTGCTTGAAAAGAGGTAGCAGAGCGGAAGGGATAGGATAGACTCGAGAAACAGAACAAAGGGATGAAACCAGAGATTCTAATGAGTAGAGCTTACTGCTGCTATAGTTTTGCATGTGAAGAGGCCGAGCTGCGACGTGACGGGCTGCGCCGTGACCTCGTTCCTGGGATCGCGTTGCCCAAGATTACCTTCGCTGCGCGCACGAAGCCACGGCTGGCTGTCAAGTGACCAGGCAAGCGGCGTAATGTGTTCACTTTGCAACAAAGCATTGGCGCGTGATTGGTTTTCAGGCGTGCCGTGGATCCACTCTTGCCTCGGCTTCTCACATGCCAGCCGCTAGACTTGTCGCCGCGTTTTCTCCAAGCGTCCAACGCCAACAATTCAAGCGAGAACGACGCGATTGAGCCTCGGGTTGCTCGTCTACACGAAGTCGTACATGGATGGAGATATCACTATTGGACGTGTGCTCTCGGTCGCAATGCGAGCATGCCGAAGAGTCAATCGCATGTGTACGAAATCATCGCGCAATAGACATATACCAAATTGACTCAGTATCTGACAGCCGTTCAATTCGTTGATATCTCTCACCATTAGCTAGGAGACCGATGCAAGAGGAGCCTCATCGCAAATGCATTGATGCGATGCCGCTGGCTACGCAGGAATTCCAAGATATGCTCCTGCAGTCCTTGCTCACATCACACTTCCTCGTCTCGGGAAGTTGACCCCTTCAGTCGCAGCCTGGTCACAGAACCAGCTGACTCTTTCGCCTGCTCCATCGTTCACTAGCCCGCTTGGAAGATTTCGTCCCTCTTCCGTCTCAAAAATCTTCTTCAAAATATCCCTCTTTCCGCCGCCAGTTGCGACGAATCCAATCTTGGCCGCATGTAGCACAACTGGCAGACTCAAAGTTATCCGGTTGGCGGGTGGTTTGGGCGAATCGGTGATAGACAGAACCCAAGCGCCTGCTTCCCTAAGCAGAGGATGGTCTGGGAACAAGGAGCAAGTGTGGCCATCTGGCCCGCAGCCCAGCAGGATGAGGTCGAACAGCGGTAATTTCACGGAATCGCGTTGTGCGAATATGGATACGAGCGTCTTCTCGTACTGATCTGCCATTTCTTGCGGATCCTCAATGTATTTCTCATCGATGGGAAAGACCTTGGGAGCGCCCAGCTCGGAAGGAATCTTGTCCATGAGATCGGCTTTCACCGACTTGTGGTTTGAGTCGTCGTGGTCGAGCGGAACACAGCGTTCATCTGCGTAGAAAATTTCCCATTTGGAGAATTGGGGCGTATCGGCGTCGGAGGTGGAGGGTGCGAGGAGAGCTTTGGCGAGAGTCTTTGGCAAAGAACCGCCTGATACGGCAACGCGGAAGACATTGTGGCGGTCGAGGGCCTCTTTCTGGGCATCGAGTATGTACCGGCGCAAGTTAGGCGCCAGGTCTCTGTCGATGTCCGGGTAAGAGTAGAGATTCGGTGGCTTCGGCATTTTCGCTGTGGTTGGGAGCAGAGAGAGGAGGAGAGTAGGGTATGTGAGGAAGGTGGTATAGGGATGTAAGGTATGCGGCGACACTGTCACTGCAGATACTTATCAATCGCTGCCATTGTTAGCTTATATTCTGTGACGTCGCCGCTTCGAAGCAATTCCACAGTTCGGCATTCAGCACGGAGCTTCTTCCACCAGGCACCAGGTGCAGCAACAGTGCAACACCAGTGCGGCCGACCTATCTGCCCAGTTCCTGTGGGTGATAACGTGATAGCATACCACACAGGGTCGTATTTCGCGAGCGACATGAATGCCTCAAGTGACTTAGCACTGAACACGTGCATCATTGCACGGCAGGGAAAGCGAATCGGCGTGGTCCCTGTTCGTGGTCCAATCACGCTTCTTCAAGTGGAGAAATGCTGGCAATGGGCATCAAGGCGAAAAAGATTGCGAGCACACAAGTCCCAGAAAAGTTGAAACCCCACGCCCAAACACACCATCCACCCAGATCCGAGCAATGTCTGCAAGGGAGTGAGCATCAGGGCCAAGGCAGCAATCGTTACCGCACGAGCAAGAGCATTGACAGGCTGGAAATTGGCGATATGGGCTCTGGAAAGCCAAAACAGTTCTCGCGGCCTCCACCCAAGAAGAAGCCAGCCAAGGCATCCGCTCTGGAGTCTGCAGATGACTGTCAGGAGGCAGCGGACTACGAAGAAGCCGCCGGCGGAAAACACAGAGCTGGTGATCCCGTCAAGTCTGGTCGGGCATTCGCACGAGCACTCGAAGTCTACGACAAAGGTCTTGCCAAGCATCCAAACAGTTTCGATCTTGCCTACAACAAGGCAAGGCTGCAGTTGGAGCTCTCACAACATGAGAATCTGCTAGGGCATATCGGCGTACCGCTCTTGGAATGGCTGCAGCTCACCCTCGAATCTCATCGGTATGCGCTTAGACTAAGCGAGGAGAACCCAGACGTTCTCTTTAACACTGCGCAAGTCCTCGCTAGTTTGGCAGAACAGCTTGGAGAGGACGATGCAGAGGCAGAAGCAGTGCAGGCGCTTCAAGAGGCTCTGGAACTTCTTTCATCGTGCTTGTCAAGACAGGAAATGATGTACGAGCAACACCGTCTAGATTTCCCGGACACTGAAGATGGCGGCGTAGCATTAGACGATTCAGTGCGTCAGCAGCCTTCTGCTCCTGCCGAAGACACAGATATGGGCGAGCAGTCGGCCATCGTCGAAACACCGGTGGGTCCAAGCGATCTCCTTGACACTGTCCATGCCAGTCTCTCTGCACTCACCACTCTCGTACCTCTAGCGGATGAGGCTGCTCTGCAGAATCTCGGCGACATGGCTCGTCAACTGACAGAGTCGAAAGCGCCTGACTACCTCAAACTACTCCCGGCAGAAGAACAGAACAAGGCACACTTCTCTATCGCTGTCAGCCGAGCAGCTTTTATCGCTGCATATGCGAGTGCGCAATTCGAGCACCACGTGATTGAGCTCGAGACCTACGTGGAGCGATTAGAATCTTTCGACTTCCTGAACAAGGAGCGCCATGTTGATGCTTTGGTCGCTGAAGCGGAGTCACGCACCGAGTTGGTCCTGTCAATCATCGATCGATTTGGGGAGGCTTCGAATATGCCGGCTGCGCTTTGCTGGAAACAGCTCACCTCATGTCAAGACCTCCTCTCCAAAGCGACGAAGCTCAACAGTGAAGAGGCGCAGAAAAGCAAAGCTGAGATTTACCAGTCGAAGGGCGACATTGAGCTTCTTCGGCATCGCATCATTCATATACCGAAGACAGATCTTGCGGACGGCATTAGAAGCAGTGCGCCGACCTTGATACAAAACGCGCAGACTTTCTACAAAGGCGCTGTTGGCAACGCGAAAGCTCTTGGAGACGATGCTGTCGAGGGAGAGGCGCAGCAGCGATGGAACGTCGCCAGAGCAATTGCCGCTCTGATGTACGATGGCCCGACTCTTGATGACTCGATCACAGGTGCTCTGATGGAAGGTCTGGAGGAGTGCGTTGAAGAAGGTTTTATCAGCGAACAATTGGCAGATGCTATCATCAATGCAAAGGGCGCATCTCGAAGCTGAAGTCGGATCTATGGCATTCAGTCAACGATACAAAGCCCTGAGCGAGCTTTACCAACGCTATCTACTTGACAAGGCAAGATTGAAAGAATGCGTGCCACGATTTCGTCGTGGCTGAGCAGCTGTGTATGCTTGGCGATCACAGGACCTGGTCGAGTAGCAGGTTCTTGCCAACTGAAACCAAGATGCGCCATTCCTGGCTTGGAGCCTGAAACACACATTGCAGTAGATGCCGACGGCTGCTATACGCTGGATCAGTTCGCCGTGGTCGGAGTCTTAGCACATCGTTCTTGGCGGGTCGTCATTCGAACATGGAGGCCTCGAGGTTAAAGCCCAATCAGCGAATTGCACGTTCTGAATGCTGGCCAAAAAGGTAGGGATAGAGCTTTACAGCATAGATACCAGCATCGAACAAGAATCTTGGCCGCTGTACATGCTTCCATCACCTCCGCCCGCACTTGACATCTCACTCAGGAGTATACAGGTCTTGAGCATCACAGAGGTGGACGCTGCTGAGGCACGCCAACTTCGCCAACGACTCACGCTCTCATAAAAGTCGACATTCCTTTTCATGCCGAGATAAACCCTGCTCAACAACAATGCCACCCAAAAAGGACGAACTCAAAAAAGAAGCCATCATAGGCATCGTCGTCGGCACAGTCGTCGGAACAGGCTTACTACTCGCCCTCTTCATGGTCTTCCGTCAACGTCGTCGCGAAAGACGTCTGCGCTTAGAATTCGAAAAGGCCGCAATTTTCGGACCACATGGCGCAACAGCAGCGTGCCGAACGAAGAGTATCGGAACGCAAGATGAAGAAATGTCTCTTCGCCCATCCTCCATTGGTCGTGTTTCTCGTTCGATAAGTGGATCGAGATACTCTGAAGCTCCTCCCTATAGTGCGATCTCGGAATTGAATCCTTACAATTATCGAATGAGACCTGAACTTGCAACGATTGAGAGTTGGTCGAGCGTGGAGTTGGTGCCGGATAAGAGGGCGCTAGGTGCGAGCAGCGGACCACATGAGCTTGAAGCTGGAGTTGTGACGTTTCCGAGCAGTGCGAGGGTTGCGAATCATGTTCTTGGGGAGAGTGATGGTGATGCTGAGAGTCCGATTTTGGAGATGAAGGAGCTTAAGATTTGATGAAGGACTTGATCGGCTGGACCGCCCTTTTTCCATGTCTATATTAACATGTTGGTCGATGAAATGTTGAAGCATAACACGGGGCATGTCGTATGGCTTAATGAGTTGATGAAACTGTGCTATCGCAGTGATGATGCCCTCTTTATGATTAAGAAGAGAATTTTCATATATGCAAAACGCATAAATCTTGCAAAGAGGCCCCGTCGTCATTTCTTCTTCCTTCAGCGTTGATAGAGATTTTAATTTCCACAATGTCTGAGAAAATGCGAAGTCAACTGCGCTATTGAAATCCCAACATAACACATATAAGGCACGCTGACAACCACCTGGTTGCAGATTCGTCGAATTTCAGGTTTACCTTATTGCATTACGGTGGTCTGAGGAAAGTCCCTCTCTATCCTTCCCTTCGAAACACTCCGAATACAGATGTTCGAAGAGCGAATCTTTCTCTCCTATGCATGAAAACAAGTAGTTCAAGCTTGGGCAAGGTGTTGCCGATAGAAACATCGTGTATCTCTCCTTCCCCCCCAATACTTCTTCTCCTTCTCCTACTCCTGGCCTCTAACATCCTTCAGACAAGGCACAAAAGAAAGCACCCTAGTACTCGCCTACCAAATCGTCCTAAAACTTACTACTATCTAAGGTAGCGCTATAGTAATACTTAGCGAAGGAATCTCCTATTCTAAAGTTATCGTATAGATAGTATATATATCTAACGGAAACGTAAGACCCTACTATTATATATTAAAAGGAAAACTTATAAGATCGAGTAATAGTTACGATTACGAATATGAGCTAATCGAGACAGAAAACCTATATTACGATTCCGATAAGAAAATCTAGGATATATAGAAATTATCCTATATAGAGTCCGCCTACTTCTAGAAGGTTGATTTTTTAAGGCGAGGATTTCTAAGGCGACCTTTTTAAGTCATATAATTCCGAAGCCGCCTTGTTAGAGGGGGACCTAGGGGTAGGAAGAATGGTACGACTACTTCTTTTGATGGGAGACCGGGTGTTGTTAGGCGGAGGAAGTGGATTACTATCATGGCCATGGCAAGGGATACTCCGGCTGCCTAGAGTACTTAGGATGTCATAGATGTGATTAAGGCGTAGTTGTCGACGACCGGCAGGAGCCATGCTGCGGTCATGCTTTGGACGGAGTGGTGATGTTGTGTCATACTGGAACAGTAGAAGTTAGCAGGGATCTTGGTATCGAAGCACGATCGATTCACGTACAGG
This sequence comes from Pseudocercospora musae, assembly GCA_001578225.1. Classification (NCBI taxonomy): domain Eukaryota; kingdom Fungi; phylum Ascomycota; class Dothideomycetes; order Mycosphaerellales; family Mycosphaerellaceae; genus Pseudocercospora; species Pseudocercospora musae. The sequence goes on along the minus strand of LFZO01000236.1, from coordinate 36,388 downwards.
ATGAAGGGCAGATAAAGTCAACATGCCAGCGAGATGGCTGCATCGATCTACCACAATGCCCAAGCTAATTTCCAAGACTCACCTCCAGTCTTGGGCACGCAAGCAAACATGACCATGTTGATGATCGTCCCAAGACCCATGGGCAGTGTGCCAAGCTGAGATCGGTGTCAGTGCGTGAAGCTTTTGGAGATCCCTAGTAGACTTACGAAAAGGCCTTGACTTTGAGCAGGGTGTCTGATCATCGCGCTCCAAATCTTCGAGTAAAGCACATATCGAAGGATGGATATCGATAGAAAGACCACGAATAGGATCACATTAAGAGCGAAGATGATGTATGATATGTATTGCAACCATTGGGCGTTGTATGACAGATTGTGTAGTAGCATCGACGTAATGCCAGTATCCATGTTCACTGAGAACCATGGGATGGCGTGAAGTTGCGCACGATTAGTCTCCAGCCTCATTGGTTCTTGCATGTCGTTTGTCGCTGTTTAGCACATGGAGTCGTGCCTGAGTTCTGGTTGCACGCGCCCGAAAGTGCAGGATCCATGGAGATGTGTCCTTGTAACGAAAGTCGATCTTCTGGGCATCGGTAGGCGTACGTTGGTCCACAGGAGTCCCTCATCCATTGGGCACCCAGTACATTATGTCGTTGTTGCTCATCGGCGGGGATGGCAACGCTAGAGTGGTCAAGGTTCGCCTTGCAACGCCTCACTTCGATGAGCATCTGGCAACGCTAAAAGCACAACTCGCACCGGGCCGCAGAAGCCGCTTTCATGATATGTGCTTGTGATCCGCCCAGCTACCACGGCCTCCTTCGTCGACATTGTCACTTAAGCAGACGCTACTCGTACTGCAACATGAAGATCTCAGTGTTCTTGAAAGGCTCTCGCCACTCCAGACCTGCCAAACGGTCGATGCCACGGCATTTGAAAGCAGATTCGACCGAGCCGCCTCCTTATTCCGACAACTACGAGAATTGCTCTTCGCAACTTCCAGAGTATACTTGCTCTGTTCTCTTAGTAGCCCCGTTGCTGCTCAAGTGCGAATTTGATACACCATTCACACCTTCTCTCGTCCGCAACTGGGAGAGAGTCACCGCAGTCCTTCGGGGCACCAAGCTGGAATTTCGAAAGAAAGGCCGTAGGATTACGTTCGGCCTCCATGCAGCCGAAGTGGGACTTGCTCTTGATTATCGTCGCCGATCCAATGTCATTCGCGTTCGAGCTGAGGGCTATCAGTTTCTTCTCGCCACGCCGTCTCTTGCTGAATGCCTCAGATGGATTGAAGGAATATCACTTGGCGTGGTCATCAGCGATCCGATCGAGGAGCGGAACGATCTCTTGCCAAGGACAGTTCCTCGAAGAAAGCCACATGACCCCAGTATCGATACCTGGGATGACTTTCGACGTCGATGGCGCGAAGAACGCCGAAGGTCCAGCAAACAGCAGCGCTGGCTTAGAGGCGAGCCCGAAAAGATGAATCGAAGTAGCAGCGGATCGGTCTTGAAAGCTCTCCTGCGTATTATGGTGTCGCGCGATATGAAGGCACAATTGGTCCGTCCATGCATCCCTCGAACAGAGGAAAGCGTGAAAAGGCGTCAAAGTTCTATGAAGGATGAACATGAGCAAGCGAAATTGTCGGAGGGATGTTCTGTGAAGCTTGAGCTTGGGACTAAGGGGCCCGCGGAGGTGAACAAGAAGGAGCATACCGGCTCTACGATGCACGTAGATTTCGAGCTGGACTATGCAAAGCGTTGCGCTCCGCGTATCCTGTACGCTTCGAAATGGAAAGCCAGGTGGTATTACCGGGACGGGGAACGGTATGTCATTCCGCAGCAATGTGATATATGATTTGTATAAGGAATGACAGGATTCTGATGTTCCCATCGTGGTTCTTCATTGTTCGCTCGCCTAGAGAATTGTCCTCTACATTGGCAGAATTGTTGTTAAGATAATACTAAGGGTTGGCTTTTACCTGTTACTCGGCCGCGGGGAAGCCTATGCGTGCTAAGCAGCCTACCGCTACCAATTTTGTTAGGCACTTTGCTCGTAGAATAGTATATCTTCCTCTCTTCTATATACCTACATATATAGTACATTTTAAAGCCAAATTGTCGCTATAAAGTAGTAGTATAGCTATTTCTAAGATATTATAAGGTATAGAATATATCTAGGTAAAGAGCTTAGTATAGAATACTAAGAGCTACTAAAGGACTACTTTACGTAAGGCAAAGATGTCTATCAATCTATAGAGACAAGTCAACTACCTATCTATAGATATATAGTATATAGAGTCCTTAATAACTAGTAGTTATTTAGCGAGATCTATTCTCCTTATATTATAAAGTAAGGCTATAAGACTATTCTTAATAATAAGCAAAAGATATATATTGAGGTATTGTTATCTAAGTAACTAGACTCGTACTTCGTAGAGGTAATATAGGCGCTTATCGATAAGTAGCTAGAGCTTTAAGAGATATTGAAATATATATATTTATCGAGTATCTTAAAGTAGCGTAGTTAGAGGCGTAAGTCGGTATAAAGGAAGGCGAAGGAGCGCAACCTATTACTAAGGGCTCTATAGATGTTTAGGTATACTAAATAGCTAGTAGATAGGTTAGTCTTTATTAACGAGACTATCTATAATTAGAAGACTAGTTAGTAGAAGTATAGTTAGTCTCTAAAGGATATTGACTATAGAGATTTCTAGTATATATAGCGAGAAGTAAGGTAGTCTATACTATCCGCTTTTACTATTAATAGCTATCTACCTTATACAATTAGTCGATAAGGCTTAATAACTCGAGAGATCTTCGTCGCTTAGTTAACTAAATAGGTAATACCTTGCCTCGAAGGCTATCCGCCGATAATCTTTATAATAGATAATACTAGTTAGTAGTATCTACTATAGCTCGGAGGTAAGGAAGGCGATATTGTTAGCTAGTTACTAACTCGAATACTTGCCTCTATACTTACTAGATTTAAATCCTATCGAATAGACCTTTAACTACTTGAAGTACTATATTAAGAGATATATTTAAGACGTAGAATACTTCTCAAACTTCGGCGACTTCTTATATTATTACCTATAGCGATATTAAGGCCTAAGGGTATAGAAACTCTTCGAATATACTAGATACAACGTCTACTACCTAGATTTCGCGTTTTCTAAAGAGGGCTTCGTTAGTACCGCTAGATACGTATAAGATCTAATAGGTCTCGATCCGGAAGAGTCTACTTAGTATAACTAGTATATATATACGCTACTAGCGTCGATTAGTAAGTAGATTAAGGATATAGATAGCGAAGAAGAATCTAAAGAAGAATAGGACTAATAACGTAATATTTGTAGCAAAGTATACTAGTATAACTAGTATACTCGAGCCTAAGAAGTACTATAAATATTCGAATTCTAAGCTTTTATATAAAAAGGAAATCTTAATATATAACGCTATACTATACTAGATATTTAATATATAAGATGTATTTAGTCTAATTAGTCTACGCCTATAATAATTATAAAAAGCAATAGTATTAACGTTATATAGTACTATAAGAAGTAAAGCCTAGATTCGTACTTTATATAGTATCCTTAGCTCTAGCTAGCTCCGCTACTATAATCTTATTAGCTTTTAGTATTAGGAACTTCTCGACTACTTCCTTTATTCTATACCTCGTACTAGCCCTTATTTTGAACTCTTCCTACTATTGTTTCTTACTTATATTAGCGATAGTAACAAGGTCGAAGTCCTCGTTAATATAGGTCTTCTATATAGCTCGTATTTCTACCGAGTCGTTAAATAGTAGTATCTCGAGTACCTACTAGAAGAATCCGATTCGTAGCTCCTTATCCTCTCTTAATCCTTCTAGTAGTACTATTAGTAACGATATATCCTTTACAAGACCTAGTCTTAGTAGGATATAAGCTAGTATCTTCGAAGGAGTCGTAGGCGTAAATCTAGGTCCTATAGCTACTTAGAAATTAGCTACTACCTTGTCTCTAAAGATAATATTAATAGGAGCCTAGATCTTGTAGGCTTTAGCTAGATCCTCGCTATAACCGCTAGTAATGCCCTTCTTCTTTAACTAATTAGTAACCTTCTTAGTAACGTCTCTCTCGAAGTATAGCTTAATTATTATTACAAGAACCTCTATATATATTAGATCGCTAAATTTCTAGTAGTCTTAAGTAATTAGTCTTACTAGTAATTTGATTACTTCGGAGGTTATAAGCTAGTACTTATTAGGCATGTCTTACTTGTCTAGATTACGCTAGTAGTAGGTCTTAGGTCCTTTAATCTTAATATTACGACAAGTACTAAGATTATATATAAAGTAAGCTCGAATATTAACCTCGAAGTTACTCTTCTCGTTTAGTTTTATTACTTGAACGTTAGTAAGAGTAGCTTGCTACTAACCTAGCGTCTTACTAAGAGGTCTTACTAGTAGCCGTACCTTGCCTCTACGCTAAGCTAACTAGACCTACTCTAATAGGCCTTAGTTTAGTATAGAAGAATATATCGAGTTAAGGATTAGTTAGTAACTCCTTATTAACCTAATAAGTTATAACCGAAATAGTTAAGGATACGGCTATAAGCCTTATCTTCTTCTATAGCCTTATTATTATTATTATTATTATTATTAGATAGTTATAGCTAGGTCTCTTAATAATAATCCTTCTCTTTAATCTCCTTATAATAAGCTAATAAAGTTACCTTTAAATAGCGCTCTAAGCTATACTTCTTAGTTACTTTGCCTATCTATTTATATCTATTCCAATCCTTAGCTAGATCTATAATATCGAATACATTATACTTTAAGGCAATCTACCTATCTTCTTTAGTCTTCTTCGTAGTATCTATAAGGTACTAGTATCCTCTATAGTCTATTAAAACGAGTCCCTTCTTATTAGTAAGCTACTCTCGAATATAGCTCTTAGGTATAAGAGCTACATTACTATAATCGAGAGCCTTTAGTTTATTAGTTATAGAAGAAGACTAAGTCGACTAAGACTTAAAGGAAGTACTACCTATCTTACTAATAATATTACTAGGCGCTTATTCCTTAGTACCGTAAGCCGTAGCGCCTATAGTAGAGCTATTATTTACTCGATTGATTAGTAGTATAGCTAGAGCTATAGGCTTCTTCCTAGACTTTTTAACTATTAGTAGTAGCGTAATTAGCTTCTCGAGTATCTTTAAAATAGGCTTCTTCTTAGCCGCCTCCTTGGTTAGACTCGTATCTAGTCCCTTAGGCGGCTTACTAGTAGTTAGGCGAGTCGTATAACCCTCGCGAGTTACTATTAAGGCTTAGTAGCTTATAGAATATCCTTGTTCTTAATCCTAATCGATACCTTAGTATAGGTTTAGATAAATTGGAACTATTAGTACTATTCTATATAGTCTAGAGAGTATCTACATACTAAGTTTGCTAAGAAAGCTGCTCTTAGCACGCCTAAAGCATATTCTCGAAGATCGCGGCTCTGCGGACCGAGAGTGACAGGTAAAAGCCAACCCTCAGTATCAGATGATGGCGGAAGTTTGGCTGCGTTCCCGGCGCCGGCACTTTGTCTTCCGCTGCACTGCAGAACTGCTGTGCAAGCAATCCATTCATCACGGAAAATTCGATTCAGCTACAATACATGTACCTTAGGCTGTTTTGCCCTGCAGCTATCGCGTGCAGAAGCGACTGAATTGCGGCAGCGGATGCTTCAATCAAGTTGTGTTTGTTGCATACAATATCGTGCCCGTACAAGCATTCTCCAATCACCTATATAGGCATTCTCAGCACCCAGCACGAACCCCTTCGTGCCTACTATTGTATGCAGCGGAAGCGCCTCAAGTTCGGGCCAATCCTGGGCGATTGGGAATAAAGATCTATGACTCTAAGAGGGCTCCAAGAGCGGTCGCATTGGCTCGACTCAACCGTCTCTGCGCACCATCCATCTCGCAAAAGGAGGTAGAGCCCTGCGTACGACCCTAGCCCGCAGAAGGGACACGCATTCAGGCCACTTCTAGACAATCTTGGGAAGGCATTGACGGATCTAGGAGAGGGCGGAGGGTGTTCACATCAGCTTAACTCAGCCATCTCTACAGCCTAGCTGCCTCGAGATTTGATACGAAGGCCTTGGTGCCCCTTGCTGCTATACGAGCGATACGTATACATACCGATTTCAGGCCATTCTGAGAGAGGCTGGAGGGTTTCTCATAGTAGCTCTACTCAGCTGTTTCCATAGAACATCTACCTCGCAAACGGACGTGGAATCCTTCGAGCCACCCTTTCTAGCGAAAGCGAGACGAATTCGGCCAGTCTTGGGCAAATTTGGAAGAGGCTGAAGGATGTTCACCATAGCTTAACTCAGCCATCGCTACACGCTCAGCTACCTCGAGAAGGGACGTGAAGCCCTCAGACCCGGCCTACGCGGTTGAAGCGACACGATTTTGGGCAATTTTGGGAAGGCACAGGCAAGCCTGAAAGGTGTTCACATTAACCACGCTCAGCCCTGTCTACGGGCCCAGCTTCCTCGCAAAGAGACGTGCAGCCCTTAGACTCGCCACGTGCAGACTCTTTCACCGATGCTATCAATGCTGCGCTGAGGCTTGTTTGGCCTCAGCCTCAGCAATGGCCTTCCCCAGGTGCAGCGGTCTAGCTACCTCGCAAAGAGACGTGAAACCCTTCGAGCGACCATATGCAGCCGAAGCGAGACGACTTTGAGCGAACAGGTCATTTCAGACTCACGGAAAATGTACAGATTTCAGTGCCAAAACACCAAGACTCGATTTTTGATTCCATATATGCTATTTCGAGGCCTATTTGGACTCAGCCTCGGCCATTTGCATTCCGCAAGTGCGGAGGCACTGCGGCCTTGCGTGGAGTTTGAGTGGTCGCAGGAGGCGGCGGCGGAGCGGAGACGGCGGCAGGTGAGCTGGCGACGGTGCTCACCGTGCCATCCGCCATGGTCATCTCCGTGCTGACGACCTTTCTCTTGCCATTCGCGTCGGTTTCGGTCTGCTTCCAGGTCGTCTTAAATTGCTGAGACGGCTCAGGTGGGTTGTTCTTGGCCTTCTCGGCGGCCTCATCGATCGCCTTCTTCTGCGCCTCCCAACTCTCCTGGGTCTTGAAACCCACCTGACGCTCATGCTCTTTCACTGCGAAGTTACCCCAAGCAGCAACAACGGGACGGCCACCAGGAGCAGGAACACCATCTTGCTTCTTGAGCGGCGGCAAGACACGAAGAAGGCGCGGCATCCTCTTGGGGTTGTTCTTGGCGGTCCCGACCGATGTCTTGGTGCCGATCAGGACAGTCTGGTCTTTGATCTGGTCGAGGAAGAGGCGTTTACCGTAGACGGAGTGAATAGATCTCAGGAGGTGGAAGAAGTCATCTCTGTTCTCGATTGGACCGACACGGAGCGGGTCTCTGCTCCAGGTACCAGGGCCGCTGAGGTCTGTGTTGAAGCGAGTCTGCAGCATACGAATACCATCGGCGCCGAGGTAGTGCTCAAGGCGATCCATGACACCGAGAGTGGCGAATGTGGTCTCACCTACACGCTCGTTCGAGGCTTCGGTGATAGCGACGACGTTCTTCTCATCATTGGCGATAACAATCTTGGCAGTCTTGAGGCTGTCGGCGGCAATATCGAAGTTGGTAATGACTTGCGTGATGATCTTGCAGGCGATGAGGGAGTGAAACTCGGCGACGGTGTCTGGGTCAGCGCCACGGCCGTTGTCGAGGTTGAAAGCTGGAAGTAGCCGCTTCAGCTCTGCTGTGGCACCGGTGAGCCAACGAGATGGGTCCCAGAGGCTGGAATTGCCGGCAAAAACTTCTGGGTTCACGTGCTCGACGATGCAGGCAGGAGTGATGAGATTACCAGCAGGAATCTCTTGGCCATCGGCGCGATAGCAGTCATCTGGCGAGACGTAGCTGAGACCTGAGATGTAGATAGGATGAAGGCGGATACACTCGAGAAGAATGGCGTGCAAGAGTGGCAGGCGCGCTTTGTTGAGAATCAGCTCTTTGAAGGTTGGTACGTGCGAGATGCCAGACGCCTTGAGCTCGGCACGGAGGCTGCGGAGAATGTCATGGTTGTTGTAGACGTAGTAGAGAGCCTTAGTGATGAGAACAATAGCTGGATCGGCGGCGGCCAGAGCGAGCACGGTCATTGTTTCATGGTCGCTGGTCTGGATGAGACTGGTCGGCTCGACGTCATGTAGATGAGAAGTACCATCGGTATCGTAGGTAGCGACCAGCTTTTGATCAGTGATGGCGACAGATGCCTCGGTGACGCTGCTGAAGAGGCGCTTCTCACGCTTTGGCTTGATGTATGTGTTGTAGCGCAAGTACGAGCCGACGATGATGGCGTCAAACTTCCAGTTCTTAATGGCGCTTTCGATCTTGGCTGAATCGGCGGTGGTGTCGAGAAAGCCAGCTGGCTTGCCGGTGGTGGTGGCAATGACCAAGTCATAGGCGTAACGGGCGAAAAGCTTGGTGACGTCAATCTCTTGCTGGCTGGCGGCGGCGTTAACCAAGTGCTGTTGCAGCGCACTGTTGCGGTCGTCGATGACACGCTCGCGGTTGAAGAGGTTTTGCATTTTGCAGGCGTCTTGAAGGACTTGGACAGCGGGTGGGTAGAGAAGGCTTTTGGTAGAAGCAGGCAAGCGGCCAATGAAGCGCAGGGGACTCTCCTTGCCGCTGACCGAGAATTCGCCCGGCGCGACCTGCACGATAGCGCCTATGAGATGTCAGCAAGTGTCGAGATCATTTCAGAGGTGGTGAACACTACCGTATTGCTCGTGGAGCATCTTCAACTTGCTCTGGTAGTCGCCAACCAGCTGATGGTATACCTTCCAGAGGAACGTGATCTTGGCAAGGCGATTGCCTGCGAAACCGTTGAAGACATTGCAGAAGATGGGGCCAAAACCTGGAAGGTTCTTCAGGATACCCTCAATCGGAGGGCCAAAGGATGGCAGATTCTGGAAGAAGTTCTTGATATGGGTGATCGTGCACTCCATTTTGTGCTGGTCGATGGGTGGCTCGAAAATTGAGGCGGCTTGCACGGTATTGTGTAAGGTCTGTGAAGCGCGGTGGGTCGAGGTAGGTGAAGTAAGAAAAGCAGGTGAGCTGTTGTGTGTTGACTGCTCTCTGGAATCTGGTGTCCTGTAAGGTGTTCACTGGAGAGATGCTGTCTTGCGTTGTCTGGAATGTGTCGAGAGTGGTCTGAAGTGTGTCGAGTGTAAAGAAAAGAAAGAAGTTGCAGAGCAGCTCAAGATGTTGAAGTACTGAGCGCTCGAGGGAGGCTGAGTTAGGTCCTATTGTTGGCGCACCATGTGTAGGACAACAACTTCCACCCGCAGCAAAATAGCTACAACAGCAGTAGCCCCACTTGGTGAGTGAAGGAGAGGTATTACCGTAGATATGACGCGTGATTCTGCAGTGCTGTTGGACTTCGACAATAGCTAGGAGCGGACAGAAAGGTCCAAGCGCTGTCGAAGTGCACTCCCAGTACGCGCTTAGAATAGCGACAATAGGACTCGACGGCCGATCGAGTCTTCGAAGTACTGCAGATAGCACTTTACTGCTAACCGAAGCACACCATTAGGCGTAGACAATAGCGGCGAGCTGGCGAAGTGCGCGCGCAAGTGGGGACACGATAGCCACAACAGGTATCGAGGTTGATTGACTGCTGTTGTTGTTTGGCAAAGGGCACTTCACAACGGGTGGAAGTAGTGTGCTGCTGTGAAGCCGTTAGAAAGTGGATGTTGTGGGCAACTGTGGTGTCCAATGTCTTGGAGTATCTTTTATACGCTTGTCGAAGAGCACATGATCTCAAGGTGAAAGTACGTGAGCGTCGATGCCTGCTTGACCTTGTCTTGTGAAGATGGCACTTGAAATAGGTTTTGCAGCGTTTGCGTACGAAAGAGTGAAGTGAGGTCCAATACCGGGAATAAGCTCAGGGTCCACTTTCACAGTGGCGCGGCTCTAGCTCCGACCCCGGCCACTCTGTGTCGCTCTTGCTGCATTGCATATATTGTGCGAACACTTTCCAGCATCCCCGAGCCTGCACGAATACCTCTATCTCCCCCTGATCCGCAACATGCAGTCCATAGCAAGAGCTTCACGCCCGATTCGTCCCGGCTTCTTTCACCGAGCATTGTCTACCTCCACGACCGCACGATCAGCATGGAGTACAGGACCTTCGCCGCCACGACTGCCCAAGGAAGATCAAGAGATGTTTGAGAAGCTACAGCAGCAGTCAACTGGAGCTTTCAGCACGCCACGAGAGCTCAAAGAAGAGTCCGGCGATGATGCAAGCGCTGCCGCTCCCAGATCATCCGAAGCCGACAAAATGCTCGAACAATTACGAGAACGGGCACGACTAGCAGCCAAGGGTGATGGTGAAGAGCTGCACCCAAACGTACGACGAGGCGCGCCGCCTGAGTTCGAGGGCGATACCAACCCTAAGACCGGCGAGGTGGGAGGTCCAAAGAACGATCCTCTGAGATGGAAGGGAGATTGGAGCTATAATGGCAGAGTCACAGACTTTTAGATGCTTTTACGACAGTTCCAAGAAAGGCAGTCTATCTATCCAGTAGCGCTTGTCCAGCGCAGCCCAATCGATCACATATTTGACGAGTCGGCATCTACATTATACTTGTTGTGCTCACAAGTTGCAACCATCCCGCCGTCCTTCTCCCGAGTCATGCTACCAGAAAGCAGACATAACCTCTTGCCAGCGTGCACAATCTAAGATCAAAAGTCAGCGAAGAGCACGGAAAGAAGAGGGAGATGGAAAAGGCATACCCGACATTCGCACAAGAGCACATCATCCTCCATGGCCGGCTTGAGGTACACACAATGCAACGACCTCGTAGTACCCATTGTGCTCCAAAAACCATAATCGCATATCAGGAACAAACACCAAGTCGTACAAACATCCATGATCGAAGCGATCGCGCCGCCATGGAACGTCCGGGTGGGATTAAGGTACTCCTTGAGTACGGGAAAGCGATATACAATCCTTGAGGTCGTCTTGGAAGTCTTCTCAGCTTCCAAAATCTCGACTTTCTTTAACCATGGTATGAGGAAGTTCTTGTCGGGATCTTCATCTTCCTGTGAGAGTAATGACGAGTTGGTGTCAGCATCCGAGGTTAATACTCAAATGCTTGTTTAGACAAGATGCAAAGGCAGGACGATGTTGTACCATAAACAAATTCAATCCTTCTTGAATCTCATCAATCCATTTTTCTCCATTCTCATTTTCCTTTGTCATTATGTATCGCCACTGGCGGCAGTAGTACATGTAGTTCTGCTAGCTCGTCCTCGGCTAAGCGCTAGCGAAGCAGCACAAGAGATGCCGTGGAGCAGCACTACTGCAGGACAATTGGTAATAATCAAGGGAGACTCACGTCTTCAGCAAATGCTCTGGCATCAAAAACTTCTCGTAGTCTTTCCAAAGGTGTAGGTTCCGTCATTGCTCTCAGAAACTGCAGACTGGATAAGGTAAAAAGAGGATAGTTCTGAGTAACTAATGAGAAAAGGCCTCGGCTGTTGTTGATCGTTCGTTCCTTCCCTCCACAACGAACATGGTAGCTTAGTCACACGAAACTTTATATTGTCACGACCAGGAACAGGTCAATTGAGGCCTGCGATAGTGAAGCCTGCGTTCCGCAAGGGTTTCGTACAGTGGTGATTTTTGAAGTGGCCACGTCCGTGCACGACTGTGGTTAGATCTTTCTACCTTCTTTGCCTTACTCGCGTAAAGGAAATACGACTACCTCCTAGCTGCTCGGATACATCCTACGCAATAAGCTCTAAGAAGAGGTTAGGTACCATATCATAAAGGGTAGACAGCAGTTAAAAAGATCTAAGCCCCCGGTCGTGCACGGACGTGGCCACTTCAAAAATCACCACTGTACATGGGAAAGAGTGCGAAAGGTCAATCAGGAGATTGTCAAAAATGATGATCCTATGCACGACTACCACTCTCTTGCAATCTCTCAATTTCTGCCTCAATTCTCGAGCTCTCCGACAGAATTTCAGCATATTCCTTCGCTATACCTTCGATCACTCTCTCCTGTCTATACTCCTCCAATATCCCCTCTACCTCCCTCACCTTCCGCCTCAACATCATACCCTCGCGATCAAGTTCTTCTTGCTTGCCCTTCAAAGCATCCTCTACCTCCTCCGACTTCGTCTGAGTCAGAAGTTGCTGGTAAGATAGTTGCAGTTTTCTGTCCATCCCCTCCGCCACAGTCGCAAGATACTCGGCTTTAGCTTTCGTACTCCTAGAAATCGAACCGTGGATCGTCTGTTCTAGAATTTTGATACTGGTTTCTATGGCTTTGCGGTAGAGTTTGTGGAGGAGTGAGGACTCGTGGGAGATTTCTAGACGTAAAGTCCGGAGCTGATCTTTTGCGTCTTGGAGGGCTTGGGTTTGGGAGGTGATGGAAAATGCCAAGTTTTCGCCATCCGCATGTCTGCTGTCGGGTGAGGAGATGCGAGATAGAGTTACTAGATCGTCAAGAGCGAGTTTCCAGATTGATTTGGAAATGGGTTTGATGTTTTCCTTCAGATGGGAAAAGTTAGTGGTGGGAGGAAGTGTTAGGCGTGGGATGCGTACTTTGAATCTTGCGATGTCGTCGCGAAGTAGGCTTGAATCTTCTCGAGAAATTTGTGCATCCAAGGTCGCGGCGATTATCGCGACAAGTTCTTGCAGCTTCTTCGCATTAGCTGTCGTTTGCTACGGAATTGATGTGCAGGGCTCACTTCTGCGGGTAGCTCATCGCTCCGGTATGAGACAGAGTGCAGGTATGACTTGAGAAGGTCTCTTTTTGCAGCCGTGATTCGTGCTTTTCGAAGATCCTGTGGAATAGAGATTGTCAGTCGAGTAGCGAAGACTCGTGCGCTTTGTGAATGATGTTGAGGATACCTCTTGGAAGACATCAAGGTCCTTTTGAGCTTTCAAGTCCAATTTCGTAGTTCCATCAGGGTTAAGCTTATTGACGCAGATGTCGCGATACAATGCTTGAAATTTCGGATATGCTGACAGGACATCTGGGTCGACATAAGAAGTCATTGTTTGGTGAGTAGTTGAGGTGGAAAGAATGTTGTTGGAGACTGGAGATGCAAGCAAAAGATGCGAGACCGGGAAGCCAAGGCGGCTGGATTCACGATTCAGTCGCAGACACGCCGCTCAGTACATTACTATCAAAGATTGTCTAAATCTATGTCTATAACCTTCCATTTATTCCTACAAAAGACTGAGATACTCGCCAAGGTCGAGCAGGCGAGAAAGGAAGACGCTGACGACTCCCACCAAGGACGCAATGATAGGCAATTGAATCAGCCATTCCAAAGAGCGTATGCAAATCAGCATGACCATGAGACCCAGCCTCAGTACATGGTCTTTCCAAATGAGTTCCGGTGCTTGACCTCTGCTGTAGGTGGAATCTACAAACTCGAATGGAAGCTTAGCTCCGAGGTGCTCGATCGCAACGCGAACGCCGCTGCTGAAACCATCTTCGTGGAAGCCATATTTGGTCCACGCTCCACAATAGCTAACCCCTCTAGTATTTTGTATGCTCTCCAGGCGCTTTTGAGCATGTACAGCGTCGGCGGTGTACAGTGGATGCTGATACGCAAATTTTCCTTGCACTTTCGTGGGATCGGGACTCGACTGTGGGTTCATTGTTACCAATACCGGCCCATGCTGCTCTTCTGGGAAATGTTGTAGTATGTTCATGCAGTATGTCAGGGTGACTCCGGCCGGATGAGATAGCTTGGATGGTTGAGATTGAACGAGGTAATTCCAGCTCGTCCACACTTTCCTTCGCGTAGGCATCAGAGCTAAGTCTGAGTGCAAGTAGCAAATGTTCTCGGTCGTCTTGAAGGTCGAGAAGATGTCGACCTCTTCTTGCGACACTTGCTGTCCCCCGCTGGGTGACTTGAAGCTGCTGGATTTTGATGAGGTGCTTTTTGATTTGGTCTCCGACGGTGCGAAGTTGTTGCGCGCTCCATGTTTCGACAGCAGTGGGAGCACCTCGTCTCCGTGGCAGCCGAGTATCACATGGTCGAATGCATCACCATCTATACGTCCTGATGCTCCGTCTATCCATGACAACGTCACCAGACCTTTGGAGCCTGACTCAGGTCTGATCACATTCGCTACCTCACACGAAGTGTGGATGTGCAGTCGATCTTTAGGAAATCGCTTGACGATCGCATCGATGTAGCGCTGTGAGCCTCCAGGTATAGTCATCCAAGCCGGCCTTTCTGCAAGAGTGGAAAGTAAATGATGGTTCCACATGAAGCGTATCAGGGTCTTTGCAGGAAACTCTAAGCTGGCCTTATCGGGAGATGTGCTCCATACTGCAGCAGTCATTGGAATGAGGTAATCATCTCGGAAAGATTGAGAGTAGCCGTATTTTTCGAGATACTCGCCAATGCTCATATCGTCGGAATGCGTCCCGTAGTGAGTGGATGATGATTTGCTCCCGGCGATGGTCTCCTCTGGCGTTGTGAGAAGGTCGAGCGCGTATTGATTAAACCGAACGATGTCGTAGATCATGCGCCAGTGCCTTGGTCTGAAAAGATTTCGCCTTTGTGCAAAGATACCGCGAGTCTCTCCAGACCATTCAAACGCGCCGTGGTCTCTTGAAACACCAAAGGTCATTTCGGTATTGACAGGATCAACTCCTACATCCTTGAGAAAGCGAATGAAGTTGGGATACGTGGCAGTGTTCATGACAATGAAGCCGGTGTCCACTTGAATCGTCTCGTCTTTGCTAGTGTGGAAGAGTTGAGTGTTCGTATGGCCTCCGAGCTTGCTCGACTTTTCAAAGATATGTATTTCGTAGTCGCTGTTCGTGAGTGCCCATGCCGCACCAAGTCCTGCGCAACCACTGCCCACAATAGCAATCTTCTTTGGTTCCCACGACCCCATCCTCCGCGCTGAACTGTTTGCTTCCGGCTGCTGCTTCCGACCAAATAGATTCATCAGTAATATACTGCTGGACGACGAGGTTGTACGTACTCGCGAGACAGGTTGAGAGAACTGGGAGGCAACCATGACGGCTTCAACCCACTTTGGGAATGGCCAGGGTAAGCGTGCTGGATTGGCCGAGCCCAGTGGCTGCCACAATACCAGGCTGCATGTTCGTACCTGAATCTTGCATGAACATAGTGCTGTCTGTGGTCAGCGATAAGCGTCAGATAGCTCTTCCATTTCATCGAGAGAAGAAGTGTGGGAGTGATAGTCACGAGCCCAGCCACAATCGTCTCTTGTTTCCCTTTGATCTGCCGCCTCAGCCACAACACCGTCAACTGGCAACGGACATCATCTTGCGCGAGGCATCAACATCACCACACTCAACACTACATAACCGACTTCCGAATACCCACATAGCATCGCAAACCACCACAAACTCAACCTAGCAGACTTGCGACCACATTATCTTCCTCTCGGCCTCTTGCGACATCCACCTCTCCATCCATTCCACTACCATGTCGAACCCACTCGACACAGACGCAGGCTCCGAGCTCTTCAGCAACTACGAAGCAGAGCTCAAACTCGTACAGGCAGACATATCCCAAAAACTCGACCAAATTCCGGAGCTTTCAGGCGAGCCGCGAAAGTCAGCCATAGCGCAAGCCGAACGAGCCCTCGAAGAAGCCAAAGAGCTATTGGATTCCATGCGCCTGGAGAAACAAAACATTCCGCAAGCCAGCAAAGTAAAAGTAAACCAACGCTTCCGAAACTATGAATCCGACGTCGATGCCGCGAAGAGAAAACTCAAGTCTCTACAAGATGATCGTCAAGCTCTTTTCGGGAAGCGCTACACAGACAACCCAACTGAGGACGATCAGTTGGCGCAGAGGCAGCAGTTGTTGAGTGGGACGGAACGTTTGGAAAGGAGTAGTGGGAGATTGCGAGAGAGTCAGAGGATCGCGCTTGAGACGGAAGATATTGGGAGGAATACGTTGGCGGATTTGAGTAGGCAGAGGGAGACGATTGAGCATACGAGGAGTACGCTGCTGGAGAGTGAGGGGTATACGGATCGGAGCAATAAGACGTTGAAGGGCATGGCGAGAAGGTACTTTCCCGGTCTATGTTGATGTGTGTCAAAGCGAAGTTGCTGACTGATGTTATTAGGATGGCTACAAATAAGATCATCACGGTTGCGATTATTGCGGTGCTGGTTATACTTATTATTGCGGTTATTGTGAGCAAGTTTAGGTAGACTGTATGAGGTCGGAGCATGGTGGATCAGGTATGATGGATGGGACGGTTTGTATAGAACAGCTAATGTAACAATTCCAGCCTTATGAGGAAGTGTTCTGGTTGTCGGTCCTCGGACGCGTAAGTTGAGTTGTCACTTTCTTGCCTCTTGTATCCTCTGCTGCGTGGATTTGGAGCTCATGCCTGCTTCCGCTGTACATATGGACGATCTTTTCTCTTGTACATGTTTTCAGCCTTGATGGAAGCACTTCAGGCTCCATGGTGCAGTGGCTAGCATATCTGATGAGCATGAGGATGTATCGCAGGCCCTAGGTCTCGATCACTGTCGCAGGCTTCTAGTCCCGATCACTGCTGCAGGCTCGGGGTCTCAGCCCCTATTGCAGGCTTCGGTCTCGATCTTCATCCTCACTCACGTTCAGAAGACCTGCGTTCGAGTCGCAGTGGGACCGTTTTTCTCTTGTGGAAGTTCAGTATTGGAAGGGGCTGCAAGATAGGAGGCGAAAGTAGCATGGTATCAGCTTCTTCACTCATGTAGCTATTTCATACAGGTTCTTTATGAGGCCAGCGTTAACTCGCTTTCTTCGCTCCAGAACGCCAGCTATGCTTCCCAGAGAGTATACTACAGGTTGGTGAGGTAGTCCTCGATCTCCTGCGGACTGAGCTTCCTGAACCGCGGGCCAGTGGCGCCTTCTACACCTTCGTAGCCGAGGAGGTGATCTGCTGGTGGGCCAACAATACCTGGTGCAATGTCAGTGTCTTGTCCTCACGAAATGCCCACGCGTGCTGCACTTACCGATCTCGACAGTGTCGCCATTCATTTCGCCCTCGATCGTCTCCTTCAGAGTCAGCAGCGCAATGTGCACTGCATCTTCCAGCTCAAGTCCCTCGGTATATCTCTTCTCCAAGAAAGTCTTCGCGCTGGTGGCGCTCTTGCCAATAGCAGTTGCCTTCCACGGAAAGTAGCTACCACTTGGGTCGACCTGGTACAGACTCGGGCCACCTTTCAGGATGCCACCCGTTTTGCCCGTCTTGACTTTCTTTTCGCCACTGTCAAGCTGCATATCTTCCGCAGCCTCCTCCTTCTCTTGTTCCGGCAGAATACCATCATCCCAGCCCGCAATGAGCAGACTCACACCATACGGCCGCACGCCACCACTCTGAGTCGCCTCTTGCATGACGCGCGCTACATCCTGCACCAATATCCGCGTGGGTGGGTACTCGTTGTATATCCGCTTGTAACCTGTATGGCTGACTTTGCGCGCCTTGTCGACTAATACGCGGTAGTCTGGACCCATGCCTGAGTAGACCATGCCGATGTTGGGTGTGATGAGGGAGACTTTTGATGACGACGATGCATCAATGAGTGGTGTGGAGGACTTCTTTTCGGTTGCAAGGACGACGCCGTTGGCTGCTTTGATGCCCAGTGATGTGACACCTTGGTTGACTGCATTGAGCGCATATTCTGGGATGTGTTAGTAATGCATCTGTGTGCTATGATGATGAAGTATCATACCAATCTGCACCAGCTTTCCACTGCAAATGATTAGCATATATTCGCGGCATAAAGTACTAATGAAACATACCTGGGCGAGAAGGTGGTGAGAGAGAAGGAGTATCTGTCGGCCATGGTGGCCTGCGTGGGTGGTTGTAGTGTTGACTGTTATGCAGAGAGGTTGCGCAGAGTCAAGATATCTGGTGTATGTGGCGGCGTGATGGATTTGTTCAGCAGCAGAGGAATTGTGTTCGTTGACGGATGTTTCAATATGGAGCTCGCATCGATGAAGCTCAAGGCGACGAGCGACGCGCAGGCCGATGCTCAGGTAAGGCAACAAGGCAACAAGGCAACAAGGCAACAAGGCTGCCGCGCTAAACCACAAAGGGGCAACGTCAAAAAGACAGCTCAGCATGACCACCCACTCTTCTGCTCTCAGTATCTCACTGGAATCTTCCAAGCTCCGTGGCGCCCAGCATGACATTGCGGACGAGCATGCTGGTGGATGCAAAAACAAAGACCCGTCTGCTGCCATTCACTCCTCGTGACTCAGATGTTGGCTGAAAGCTTGCTATAACAGCAGACACCTATTTGACCCGCGCTCCCTCGAACAACACCTTACTGCTGCCATGGCCGCTTTCACATCCGGCGCTGACTGGTCATTTCCAGTGGAACTTCCTCCTACTGAGGATCTTCCAGGTGGCTGGAAGCAGGAAAACGAACAGGACAACACGGATTCGGCCTATACACCCTCGCAGGCAAAACCCGAATCTGAACCAGCTGCCCAAGAGCCTCCTCCGAAGCGCCGCAGAACGCACTATCCGCCTCGCAAGTGCCGCATATGTCTCGAAGAGGTCCAGCCCACTTTCCACTATGATACCGAGTCCAATCTGCCCGCCGCACTACAAACACCTCCACGGGTGACCTACGAGAGCGAAGATGGCGGGCGCCTGCTCTCGCCATGTAAATGCAAGGGTAGTCAGAAGTACGTGCATGAAGGCTGTCTTGACGCGTGGAGAAAAGCAGACCCGAATCAGAAGCGGAACTACTGGGAGTGTCCGACTTGCCGGTACAGATACAAGCTACAGCGATTGACCTGGTCATCCTGGATCAGCAGTGCCGCCGCACAGATTGGACTTACTTTACTCATCTTCGTGACTGCCATATTCATTCTCGGCTTTGTTGCGGACCCGATCATCAACATGTACCTCGATCCTGTCTCAACCATCGCGTCCGCTGGGGGCCCGAGAGGATCACTCATCTTTGAAGACGAGCCTGCCACCTGGACGGAGCACATTGTGAAGGGCTTGGCTTCGCTGGGACTTCTCGGCTTCGCCAAATTCATGCTCACCCTATCCCCACTCCAATGGTTCAATGTTCGGACAGGAGGTATCATGGGCGGTGGTCGCAGCACCGTCGGCGGCACCGGCAGAGATCGGTTGCAGCAATTGAGCTGGATCACCATCATCATCGGTATTGTCACGTTTCTGTACGCTGTTTGGAAAGGCGTCAGAGCGTGGAGTAGAAGGACCTTGCAGAACGCAGGAGAACGTGTACTGGATGTTCCCGGCGGCGATGACGACGATGAGGAGGAGTCTGCATTGTGAGTTGGACAACAGCACTCGTCTCTCAATGTACCTATTCGCAGCACGATCTTCTCATCTCTCATTCACTTTCGACCCCATCGAGGTATGTGTTCTCGCCCTACTTAAGTTGGCACAACCCCCGAAAGGTATTCAATGGTGTGACAATTAGTCAATGGGCAAATAGAAAGCTGCCAGCGAGGATCTTTTTTCTTCAGCGTTATGCTTGAGATCTAAGGGAACTGCTTGGTTATGGCCGGTGATCAATTTTGAACCGCTCGACTCGCTCGATCAGGGCATCGCAAAAGTCGAGTAGCGAAAAGATGATCTGGCACAAGACTAGATTTGTATAGGTAGCTTGCTTGGACATGCATCATATATCTTAGCTTGCCTTGTCGCGGTCGTGCTGCGATATGGAGCCTGCCGGCAAGCGCGCAAGAAAGCCGCAAGATGATGGTGGTCTCAGTCCACCTTTCTAGAACGTCTCGACCCGCATGGAATTCATTAGCTTGCCGCCAACACGGCTGCACTGCTGCACTCGCAAATGTTCATACCAGATACTTGGAATAAAGAAGCCACGCTTCACGGCACAGCACACCAGTGGCATCCGGCTGGCAATTCTAGGGGAGATGATATACCCAGCTTTCGCCTCGTCCGTCTCGTCCTCATGCGCTGTCTCCTAACCATGAGCCCAAGGATCTCCTCGCTTGACCCCAGTGAACCCAGAGCAAGCAAAGGTGGGCAAACATAGCCGATGTGGAGATCGAGGCTGACGACGTCTAGACTGTAGACTGTGCAACCGTCGAAGAATCAAGTGTGATCGATCACTACCGACGTGCAAGAAATGCGACTTGCGATCACTGGATTGTCCAGGCTATGGACTACGCATTCGACGGGATCAAGGAGTAGCCAGTCGAGGCAAATTGAGCGGCAAAGCACTCCCCATCGAAGACTCGCCGGCGGTGAAGCCAGGTGCTCCTATACGAGCTCACACAGAATCGTCACACCCCTCGCAGACCGCACCTTGGACCAACGTTCGAAACAACACAGTCGGCGCCAACATGGGCTCCTTCACCTGTAGCAACAGCGTCCTCTTCGTCTTCGTCACATCCTTCGCCCAGAGCATCAGCGCGAATGGCCATCAGCAGTCTCTTGTCACCCTCAATCCCAGATGAGAATGACCAATCTCCGCTGGCGAGGACTCCAGACTGCACACAGTACAACACTGGATTTAAGCTCGACAGCCCTCACGCTCTCAACATTGACTTTCGCGCCTGACCGCTCCTGCCTCTTCTCCGCGATCCTTGCGCTCAGCAGCTGCTCAACTACTACGACCACATTGTGTCAGCTACCTTTCCGTGGATTGAAGGACCGGAGAACGGTGGCGAACGGTCATGATACCATTGGCTCTGGAATGTCATTCGCTTTTGCTTGCTCTTTTGGCGATGGCTGCCAACCCTATCAGGCCAAGACTGGCCGCGAGTGGCACTTCCAATACATCAGTGGCCCAGCTCAGCTCCATAACGAATGCTTACAGCTTTTGGCTCACGATCTTCATGCCGAGATGACCGACCAACAGGTCTTTGGGAACGTCACGAAATCAAGCGGAATTCTGGCCACAATCCTAGCATTATGTAATCTGGAAATGATAAAATCAGATTCAGCGTTATGGCGTGTACTCGGACTATCACAAGACGATGGACTGTGCCACCCCGCTCATCCACATCTTTGGGCTACAACTGTCGCTTCCTAGTGGTCGATGCCTTCTTTTACGATGCCTTCGCTTCCACAGCCACATTCGATGGGAACACTCCGATACCTGGCGAAGTAGTCCATCCTGACGACGTCGACGTTTTCATCGAGTATTTCCAGCTTATTCAGCACATCACTTCTGCGGAAAGATCAAAGCATGAGTCTGGCCCTGGCGGCGACACAGCCGACTTCCTCCGAAACAAAATCTCTATACGACAAGAATTCGAGGCCGTCCGTCTACGCAATAAAGGCTTCGACACTCTTTTCCAACTCGCTTCCGAAGAACGCCGAGATGACTTCAATGCTGTGATTGACATGTTTCATTTCGCAGGCATCTTGTATGCATACCAAGTCATGTTGAGTCCGCGGGATTCCGAAGCTGCGAGACAAGAGTGTGCTGAGACTGTTGTTGAATGTCGAAAGCAGATACATTCTATCGAAGGTATACAGCATGATTCCGTTTGGCCGCTTTTTCTTGTGGGGACTGGAGCTCGTGGGAATCTGGAGCTGCAGCAGTATATTGAGCATGTTGCTTGATGCTATGTCGCAGACTGGCTGGGGGAACTGTGTGCCTGCGCTGGAGTTTTTGAGGAGGTTTTGGCGGACGGGGAAAGATGAGGCGTCGAGTTGGACGAAGCTTGCGAGGGAGGAGAGTGAGAGGGGGTATACATTTCTGGTCGTTTGAGATGGCGATGGACGATATTTCTGCGGCGCGCTATACTTTTGCCAGTCGTGCCTTCATCCTTGACACTCCAGCTCGCGTGGGGCGCTGGGCCACTCCCACAGCGCAACTTCGCAAAGCATTCATAAATGAACGACCAATGTCACAGCCTGCCCACAAGGTTTGGACGGAGACAGAGCAATTCTCTCGTGGCTCCTTGCTCGAGAAATTACATCCACTGTAGCACAGCACATCACTGTCTTCAAAGATTCACGAACACCAGACCAATGATCTCGTCTCTACCATACAAAACGGAAGCTTCATTGCGATCAGACCTTTCAAACATCTTACAAACGTCGTGGAAAGCAATACAAGTCGTTTTTGCAGTACGCGGAGCTGCTTTCAGGCTAGCAGTACTTACAACGAAGTTTTGGGTACCCCTGGCTGCTACGCTTGCCGCGTGCATCGATTCCGAAGGGAGAATTGGATCTTTTGAGTAGGTCAAAACTTGCTTCCACTCAAGACTGCCTGGGCAATCACAGTCGGGAACTTCGAGTATGACTCTGCCCTTATTCTATACGAAGTCATATGCGAGATGAAGCGTGTGAGAAGCCTTTCATCGAACGCGCAAGGCACGGCAGGTATTGTATCTTCGCTTCCTAGCTTGGTTTTGAGCTCCATTGTATTTTGTGGCGCGAGAGTGATGCAATGCGATTTGAAGTGATGCATGAATTTTCCTGGTAGGGTTACGTTCCAATTATACAATAGCTGCATGAAGCTACGTCGCCAGCCCGTCTACTCTCCTCTCTTATCGAACGTCCCCATCTTACCAAGATACTTAATCACCTGTAAAGCAAGTTTCTCTTCCGCCTCCTCTTCCTGCTCAAGCAATCTTTGGTAGAGACTCATCTTTGACCGTTTTTCCGGCTCGTCTAGAATCGGCGCATACGGATCTCGTCGTCTTACTTCTGGCTTCAATTCATGCTTGAATCTACATACGTCTCCATCGCGGCAACGACCGGTCGCAGAGAAGAATTTGCAGGGCTTTCTCTTCATGTTTGATAGGGGTGGGGGTTTGGTCGTCAGAGTCTCTGGGGGTCCATCGTCGGAGGAGTCAGAAGAGGATGAAGTTGATGAGATGGAGGAGATGTCGTCTTCTTCTTCTTCGGGCTTTGAAACGATGGCTTCTTCTGTCTCGCCGAACTTCTTCTCGAAACTCTTTGCCTCGACACGAGCAGGAGCCACGCCGGCTTGAAGATGATTTGTAGGCGAGGTGGACGTTGGATCAGGCCTTTGAAGCTCGGCCACCGACTCTGTCGCAGGAGTTGCTTGACTTGCTAAGCCAAAATGCGGTACATTCGCCTCTATATGGGCGGCGGTGAGCGCTTCGGAGCCACTGCTCGCATCAATGTCTGGTTGAGAGGGTCTTCGCCTTTGCGCAGCCTCTTGGAGGGCAATATTTCGTCCTGCATCCTGAGGCACGCGCTCTCCGCCATTCCGATTCAGCTTCTGCGATATTCGACGCACAATACGATCACCAAGTGCAGCTTTTGCTTCAGCCAAAAGCCGCTTGCGCTCTGCGCCCACGCGACGCTTCTTCTCCTCTTTTTCAGAAAGACGAAAACTGGCCGGAAAGTTCTCCTTGCGCTCCTTGATCCATTCGGCTAGATCCGCTACGTTGTTCAGAGACATTATGCTGCCATTGTGCTCAAATATGAGTCCTTCGCCAAGAGCCTTGTACAGCTTTTCTTCATCGACATCTTCATCTTCATTGTCGCTCTCTGAAGACGAGTAGACTGGATCGGCATCGCCGGGAGTAAGGCCTAATGACTTTTTGCGAGGCTGTACCCTTGGAATTTCCTGAGGCCGTGGCACGACCACTGGCGCGCCGAAGCTCGGAACTGCAGGTGCTGTGGCAGTGCCATTCTTTACAACCTTCCGTGGCTCGCTGACGCGGAGCGCATCTAGCTTTCTCTTGTGGCCATCCAAAGTTCTGGGTGGGCCGGGGAATGATGAATTTCCAAGGGCGTCTCCGTGTCGTCGCTGAGCGAGGTGCCCTTGTTGAGCCTGGGCATTCGTGTTGATCTCGTGGTACGATAGAGTTGGATTCTGAAAGTCTACATTCCAGTTTCCTGAAGGATAGCCAGACTGAAGCTGTGGAGCATAAGAGGCATTGATGGCATGGCCAGCATTCGTCCGTGGCATGTGATTGCCATTCCCGTGAGAGGCAAGTGCTTCATGAGGTATTTGGCCAGATCCATGTTGCCCTCTACCTCGGCCTCTACCGCCTCGTTGACCCCCACGATCACTGCCTCTGCCACGGCCTCGACCTCGGCCTCTTTGATTGCTGTGACCGCCCGACTGATAATTCGGAGTGACTTGCCGTGTATTACTTGTGGGTGGTGGAGGTGGCGGTGGTGGAAAGTGAAAAGCGGACATGTTGAAAATTGGCCAAGCCTCTCATCTCACTGTCACCACTCGGCTACCGTAGCACAGTAGGATCATGTTTGCATTGATGCTGATGAAGTGAAATGCGGTCTCGAATAATATTCACTCGAATAATCGATAATCTTGAGGGTGCCACCCAGCCTCTTTGAACCCTGCACATGGCAACCATTCCTATTGGCGGACATGAACTTTGGATTTTGACTAACCTTCACATGTCTTTCTCATTTCTCGCTTTACAAAGCTTCCATAGTTATGATACTATCGTTCTTGACAGTACCGCCGACTGTCACTATGTACACCTTGGCATGCAAAATTGTACACGATTTACGCCAAGCCTACTAACATATGGTCAAGGTTACGCTGGCGGACGTCGTCCAAATTCACCCGACTGAGTTTCACAAGCCAAGTATACGCTCCATCGAGGACTTCATCAACGCCAAGTATGCCGACAAGGTCATTCACAAGGTCGGACTTTGCGTTGGCTTTCACTCCCTGATCAGTGCTTCTGAGGGTCTCATTGGTCACGGCACAGGTATCGTCAACGTCAACGTAGACTTCCGCTTGATTGTGTTCCGACCATTCAAGGGCGAGATCATTCGAGCAACCATTACACAGTCTAACACAAGTGGCATTGCCTTGAGCGTGGATTTTTACGAAGATCTGGTGGTACCGCCGGAAACCCTTTTCGACAACACGAAATGGGAGCAGGACGATAAGGGTACTTGGGCGTACGTGTGGCGAGCAGATGATGGCGAAGGTGGCTTCAACGAGTTCTTCTTCGACAACGCTGAGAGCTGTATGGTTCGTATCGAGGATGAGCAGTGGAACGACATCTCACCAGATGCTTTGAGAAGTCAAAGCTATGCATCAAAGGAGGAAGAAGATCTTGCATCAAAAGCACCGCCTTATCTTGTCCGAGGTAGCATGATGCATACCGGCACAGGGCCAACTCTGTGGTGGATGGGCGAAGGCGAACAGGCTGAGCAGGCAGGGGATGAGGTCATGAATGAGAGTTGAAGTCAGTATGCGAAGTGGAGATTTCATGCTCAATCCTGACTCTTGAGCTGTGCTGAGGGAGAGGACAAGGAAAGACACAGACTTAGGATGTTCGTGTCGGGCCCAAGGTCGCAGAGCGTCTCTAAAGAGAAAGCCATCTTCTCCTCGAACCGCGCGTGAGTTGAAACTCGACACATCGAAATGATGTAGAAACTCTTGTGCCGGAGCGGCAGCGGTCGAGCACTTCTGATTCTTCCAAAGCAAAAGATAGTTGCTCTTGTCTGGTCAAGTCTCGAGAGGCTGCCTCGCAGTACACGAGACCTTGGGCGCCTACATTGTACCTTGTTAGAAGGTATGAGCTCTTGCATTCCTCAACGCGGGACTTGGGGTGGGAATATTGCTGAGGAGATAGAGGAAGAGACATAAAGCAGCCCACCCTATACTCTTCTGTAGGGACATGGTTATCTTGAGATCGGCCGCAAATATGGCGGATAGGCAGCAGAGACCTTTTCATTTGACTTGAGCGTCCGGTGCAACATGGCACAGAAAGCTCGCGACAGACGCAGTCACTCAAATGATTGCGTCCAGAACCATCGCTCCGGTGGTCTCACCCTCGAACCCGCTCGAGCACCGGCAGCCTGAGGCCAAAAGGAAAGTCAGCAGCATGTCAGAGAGTCTCAGCATTCCGAGACAGACATGCGCTCCGACACGCCTGACAACATGCTTTAGACATCGCCGCCAAGCACGAGTGTGTGCCTAATCGCCGTTCAGGACAAATCACCACTGCTTCGTTTACCGGTCGAGCTACGCCTCGAGATCTACACATAGCTCTTCTCCGATGCCAACACAATACACGATCTGCAATGCGTACTTCATCAGAGCAGCTTTGGTGTGTCTCTGCTCGACGTGTGTCGACAGATTCGTCGCGAAGCACTCGAACAATATGTCGCATACCTCAAGAAAGTTAAGGCCGCTGCTGCAGAGATTCGCCGGGTAGAAAAGGCCACTGATGGTGGTTCACCTTGCTAAGGTCGGCTCCACATGAACCCACGAGGGATGTATACCGCTCAGCATTGGTCGACGCGTATGGGCGTCGGCATGCAACGAAAGAGGACGTCGAATCCGAAGTCGCGAAGATCGATGCTGAGGTCGAAAAGATGGGTGCTGAGTCAGAATTCCTGGCACAAGAGCATAATTGTCGATTCTCGTCACCAGAACCCTCCAGACAACCTCGTGGTTCTATCGAGCTCTGATCGAGAGTGGACGATTGTTCTTCTGATTAGGCATATGAGTGCGAATGAAACATGCCAGAGCCATCAGCCGCTTCACTTATCGAGGCCACAGCTTTAGCTCACCGCTTCTTATCAACAAATGTGCCCATTTGAGCATCACTTTGCGAAGCTCACTTTGGCCACAACTTGCCACAACACTCCTTAAGACAACGTCTTCGAAATTCAACCGTCTTTTCATCACCAATATCGGCATCGCATTCAAACCGTCCCACTGCCAACCGCAACGCCAGACTTCGAACATCGACCTTCCGTTGCAAATCACTCGCATCCCGCGCCAAAAAGAAAATGTCTCACATCGCCAACAAGAACACATCAACCACAACCAGCACCTTCCATCTCTTCGCCCTTCCAGCCGAAATCCGCCTCACAATCTATGAATTCAATTTCCCCGACCTCCAGCGCCGTCTCCAACGCCGCAAGACCAATCCATCATCCTTCCGCCTACCTTTCCTGAATGCCTGCCCTCTCATTTGGAAAGAAGCCCTTCCACTTTACGAAAAAGAGCTCAAACGGATCTTGGCCGACTCTCGCGATTTGGTGGCGAAGTTGAAGGCTAAGGCTCATACTTTGGATCACTGGTGGCTTAAGGCTTGGGAGCTTGATCTGGAGGATGAGTTCAAGGCTATTGATGGGAAGTGGACTTCGGTTCAGCGGCGGCTGATGGTTGCGGAGTATTCGTATTCGCAGTTGAAGAAGGCTGTGATGCAGGAGCGGAAGAAGATTAAGGCTGCGTTCTTGGAGATTGAAAAGGGGTTCCAGCTCGAGTGCGAGGACGAGCAGCTTTGAGGAGATTGTGATGCATGAGCAATGGGTGTCTTCTCATTCGCCTGTTTCACATACTTGTTCTGCTCTGGCAGATACTTCAGCCTACCCTTTCCCTGATGGCCTGGGTCTGCGCTGAGGGAACGGCAAGAACTCACCCAAGTCGATCTCGATGGCTGCGTGGGCTTGAGACGCTAAACGTCCATTCCATCTTTTCTAGTGGGCACTGCGAGCGGCTTCGGATCGTTCTCGAGACAGCTTCTTCAGACAGCACATAGTCGAGACGCAGTCCTCGTTGACCATCAATGACTAAAGCTTACTCTTTCCCTCCCCAGCCCCCTTATTCTTCTTCTCAATCCAATCCCCCAACATCTGCGTCTTGAATTCCTCACTAAACACCGCCTTTTCTCTTTGCGGGATTTTCTCCCACTCCCTTCTAAACTCCTCCTCTGTCGTCTTCCACCTCCTGACCTCATCCCCAACCCAAGTCGCACTAACATCTGCCGTCTCACCCACAACTTCCATAGGAATCAAATGTCCCACTCCCTCAAACACATGCTCTCTCACTCGACCTTTCTCCACACCTCCAGATCCTCCCCACCCAATTCCCGTTTGCGCTAATTTATCCGCTCTTAACAACGGTGCAGAGAGATCGGATAATTCTCCGAATATGTAAAGCACGCTGGGTCGAAGATTTGGCAGACGGGTGAATGTAAAGAGCGGCTCAGGGCGGTAGAAAGGTGATTTCGGGGATGTCCAGGATGGGACATCCGGGTGAGTTTGAGGGTTTGGAGAATTTTCTGGGTCGGGGAACTCTTGTGTTGGGAAATTTGGACGGAGGAATGTGAAAACTTCTTGAAATTTTGTGGTTTTGAGGGTCAATTCCCTTTCTGTTTTTGGGTCTGGTTGTTTCGATGATGTGGTCGGGTCTGCTGAGATTGTAGGGAGGCTTCGAGAGGTTTTAGATTCTGGGTAGAGTGGTGTTGGGAGTTCCCGGAAACCGTGTTCCATCCATTTCTCTAGAACTCTCGAATCCCAAGTTTGGAACATTTTGGATTTTTTCGCTTTGGTTTCTGCTTCTTCTCGATTTGACCAGCGATCTCTTCGGACCGTGGAAGCTCTGGCTGGACCGAAGTTTCCTCCTACGGATGGATATCTTTGAATCACGGGGTCAATCAAGATTAGTGTTGTGAAGAGTCGTGGATGCATAAGTGCGAGGTTGACCAGGTTGTTGCCGCCCATGCTGTGCCCGATACCGATTATAGGGCGTTTCATGTGCTCTCTGAAATGATTCAACATGAGGAAAAGGTCTCTGGGATGATCTGGATATCGAGGAATCAGCACGAAGTCGTCTTCACGGCGGGGAGAGTGCACACGTACCAAACCATGATGGATCATTCCCAAGAATATCCTCATTCAGGACTCCTGAATCTCCTTGGTGCGAGACATCCGCGATCCATATACTGTTGATATGTACACCTTGTTCCTGTAGTCGTTCATAGAGGTCATCCCATAACGGCTCGTATAATTCCTACAAGAATTAAGCTTAGACTCTCATAGTAGTAGGACCAGCAGTAATCACCTTTGGGAATCCATTCGCATGTCCTCCTATGATTGTCACACCATTTTTACCATGTCCAGCCGCCGGATTCACCGGAGTGTACTGCTTGATTGCGAGATGAAAAACCTCTTCCTGATCATCAGTCGTTGCCCGAGGATATTCGCGAATGTGAGAGGCGGGCAATTTGTGCTTTTGGACCTTGAAGTTTTTCGTGTTCCCAGATGAGCCAGAGTAAGATGACATGGCTCGCTTTATGTCTAATGTAGTGAGTCTAGAGTCGCTGCACAAAAGGCGATTGAGAAGAGTTCGTCTTTGGTTTGCAAAGGGAGACGAATATGGCTTGGCACAAACAAGCAGCCACCGCAGTCTTGGGCCGAGGTTCCCGGTTTGCCAGGGAGGGATTGCATCTCGGCACTGGGGGTCGCGACCTCACAATAAGGTACCACAGATTAGAAGGGAGAAAGAAGCATCATTGCAATAACTCATTTAGCATCTCATATTGAAGAAATGCATACCAGAAGACAGAAATCCCGTGCCATGACTGGGGCGCTCGAGAACGGAAGGTAGGTAGATGTAGATCTACATTGAAATGTCGAGGCCGACATGGTATTCATCTGCTTTCCCATTCCTTTCCATTTGTCTTCACGATAAACATAAAAAAGATGCCGATAACGAACGGTTACCACAACCCAGTGGCAAACGACGATGACCCCCGAAACACACCAGACGGCACAACATCCATAGCCCCATCATCAGCACACTCCTCATCCCGTCAAGCCTACATCTCCAAAATCACAATCCCCCTCAACGACACACCAGCATGGACACCCACACAAAAACTCCGCAAAGCAATCATCGGCGCTGGCTACTCAGGCATGGTAATGGCACAAGAACTCTAACACAAATACGCATAAGAAATGTCAAACTTGCTAGACTTCGTGATCTATGAAGCTAGAGATAGTGTAGGAGGGACATGGCACGCGAACACGTATCCTGGGGTGCGGTGTGATGTACCTAGTATGATTTATTGTTTCCTATTCGAGACGAATCCTGAGTGGAACAATTTTTTTAGTCCGGGTGGGGAGATACAGGACTACTTTGTGCGGGCTGTGAAGAAGTGGGAGCTCGAGAGATATGTTAAGTTTGAGCATCGGGTTGTGGATGCTAGGTGGGAGGAAGGGCAGGGGAAGTGGAGGCTGACGGGTCCGAGTACAATGCTGAGATGACGACGTTTGCGACAAAGCAGATGGCGGAGAAGCTGAACCATGACCCGGTGCTGTGCGAGAAACTGATACCCAAATATGAGCTGGGATGTCGGAGGATAACGCCAGGAAGCGGATATCTGGAGGCTTTCACGCAGTCTAACGTGCATTTGACGAATAGTGAGATTGTCAGCATTTCGGCTGATGGGATACATACCCAGGATGGCAAATTCCATCCAATCGACGTGCTCGTTTGCGCGACCGGATTTGACATCAGTCAAGTACCAAAATTTCCACTGGTAGGTCGCAATGGGATCAGTTTGGCGGAGAAATGGAAGGATGAACCGGAGAGCTACATCTCTTTCGCATGCCCCAACATGCCTAACATGTTCTTTTTCACAAGACTCTTACATGTGAGTAAATCCGGCTTGCAGATCGATCGAGCGGTCGTGTTGACCATTTTTGCCGCATGTAGGGACCGGCGGCTGTCGTCCATGGTACAAGGCAAACCGCGTGAATGGTCGCGTGACTGCGACATTCGCAGGCAGTGCAATCCTGTATGAGAAGTTAGTCAACGCTGACCTGAGGGGCGAAGACTTTGACATTCGATACAGAAGCGCAAATAGATGGCGTTTCCTGGGCAATGGCTTCACTCCGTATGAGCTGGAGCCAGGTAACGACCTAGCATATTACATACCGTAGAGCGTATGTATAGCGACAATGAGATGCAATCTTGAGCGCGAGGCCTGTCTTGAGACTTGATCCTATTTGTTTGCTCAAGGCATTCTTTCGCGCTGCGGGTCCTCCACAAATGCCAGATCACCAGTCTTGCCGAGTGATTCGGCAACAGCTTCTTCGATAAGGATTCCCATAGCAATGAGTGCTGTCTCATCGAGGCTCTTGAAATCGTTACGAGGATTTCCCAGCTTGCCTGAACCATAGAAGTCAGAAGCATAGGAATGAATCGCTTTCAAAAGGTCGGAATCTGGCAGGCGCTGACTTGACGGCAAATGACGATGCGCGAAGTACTTGTCGTCCTCTTGATACCTGACTGGAGCATCAGCGCGACTGAAGAGGACTTGGTCAGGTGGCATCGGGTTTCCACCCTTATTCATAAGAAAGCCTTCGTAACCTACGCGACCAGCCACCACATCGTACAGCGTGGCTTTGGCCCTGGTGGATTCGTCTTCTGAGCTCGAGTGCTGCAAAGCAGTGTCACTTTCCTGGTTGATAGGACGTCTGCGCGAGCGAGACCGAGATGATGATGCTTTGGGCCGTTTTGACTGCGGTCTTTCTGATGCGATACTTGTAGATTGACGTGCCTTCCGCTTGGAAATTTGCTTTACTTCGCCCTTCGGCTTTGGCCTCTCCGGCAGAGTTGCAGAAGCGTCCATGTCGACGGCTAAGCGATCGCTTCTCACTTGTCGACCAACCTCGACAAGAGCTGACCTTAGCGAGCGTGTTTCTGAACGTAACAAGTTCAATGAGAAATTAATTCCCCTACCCTCCTTCTAGAAGAACTTGACACCCGCGTTCTCTTCTTGACCGAATATCTGTGCTTTGCCACGCTTCACCAGAACATTAAGCACTTTTCTCAGCAAGGCTTCATCAATATTCTGCCACTCTTTGCCTACACTGGATTCGCCCTCTCGCAGTTCGTAAATGGTCAATACGGCGCCTTTCTGGCCAGTCTCTTCAAGAAAATTGTAGATTGTATCTGCCCACTCAGTCGGTGTTTTCCAATAGATATAGCAGGTATTGCTCGTTTCGCTGCGCAGAGTTGGCGCTATCCACTCTGCCCTGGGACCATTCTCTGGCTTGCTCATGTGCTCTAGAACAGCGCGGATATCTGTTGGCCTGAGCGAGCGCTTGATCGAGGCGTTGGAGAAGAGATCGCTGGGTGGTGAAGAGAGAGCCAGGCGGAAGATTCGATGGTGGG
The DNA here is from genome assembly GCA_001578225.1 of Pseudocercospora musae. Classification (NCBI taxonomy): domain Eukaryota; kingdom Fungi; phylum Ascomycota; class Dothideomycetes; order Mycosphaerellales; family Mycosphaerellaceae; genus Pseudocercospora; species Pseudocercospora musae. Next base: position 4,463 of record LFZO01000236.1, on the reverse strand, counting down.
CGCAGTAAGAGGTAATCAGTGCGGACCAGAGCTCGAGTTGGCGAGATCGTGTCGTGAGATTTGGTTGAAGCGTGTAGAAAGGCGGAAAGGTGGTGTATGCCGGGATGGTAAAGCTGCCAGACTTTGTGCTGGTAGATGGTGTGTAAGCGCTCTCGCTCAGCGAAAGGCTTGCTAGAGAAGGCTCTGCAGCCGTTGCCATCTTCGCATTGAAATGTTCAAGATGGAGCTCGCGGGAGAGAGGTGCAGCATCCAAGCTCGGCAGCGGTCAATCAATGTCCCATCAATGTATTATGGCTTCAAAGCCGCTTCTTAATTTAGTGCGGGGAGAACCCCATACCTCCGATTATCTCGTACTCTTTCAAGTTTCTAAAGCATAGTACTCTGTAGTATATTATAGAGATTTTACTAATAGTTCTTAAATAGTATAGATTCTTCTTTAATATTATTATATAGTATATATTTAGATAAAACTAGTAGTTATTACTATAATTACTACTCTTATATTACTAGTCTCTCTCTCTATAGAATAAGTAGCTATCTCTCTATCTTAATCTATTAAAAAGAAAAGCGTAAGTCTAAAAATTCTATATATTCTTTTATATCTTTATAAATAACTATAGTTCTATCTTTTAGTTTAGTATTACTTTAGATAGCTATAGTAGCTATAGAGTTCTTTCTACTTAATAGGTCTTAATCCCTCTAAATAGTTAATTCTATCTTTCTTTTCTTCTTAACTATAAATAAGAACTAGTCTAGTATATCTCTCTAAACTAGTAATTTAGCTATTATTTCTAGCTCTCTCTTTTTATTAATTATTATCTTCTAGTCTAAGGATTCTACTTATATAAATAGCTAGCCCCTTCTCTATTATCTTTCTAAATAGAAAATATATATATACTTTACTATCTAGATTCCTTAGCTATAGATATAATTAGATTATATCTCTAGAACTCTTCTTTCTATAAAATATATTCTAAATTCTATATATTCTATTCTAACTAGAGTAGTTACTATAGATACTAGTCTAAACTATTATTTATAAAGGAGTTTCTCTTATTTTATCTTTATTTTAGTCTTAGTAGAATAGATATAGCTATAAGTCTATAAGGTTCTATTTAGCTTATTTTTCTCTATTCTATTTGAATAGAAACTCTTACTAGAACTACTAGTTTTTCTTTTTATAAGGTAAAGTAGAAGAATTTAGATATTATCTCTCTCTTAGTTCTAAATAAGCTTTCTAATCCTTTCCTATCTACTCTAGTAGATACTAGAGAATTACTTATTTCTAAGCTTTAAGTTTTCTTTAGATACTCTCTATAATCTTTTTATATCTAATTATAATAAGCCTAATTAGACCTAAGGCTCTACTATATATTAGTAGTAAAATATGTCTAACTCCTAGAATAAGGCGTAAGCGCCTTTAGGTATAGGAGATACAAATACCTCTCCCTAGAGATAGTAAAGCGATAGTAGTCCTAAGGAAAGGTATAGGAAGGGAGGGATCTAGCCTCTATCCCTAAGCTAAGCTAAAGGATAACTAATACCTATACTAGGCCCTAAAGGCCTAAAAGACTAGCCTAACTAGCTAAAAGCGAACGGGTTACGGAAATATCTAAAACAATCTCTAAACCCTTATAGATAATATTTAAAAGGTACTAGACGCTTTCTAGGCCTCCGACTTCCTAATCCTCCTCTTCCTTCTCTAGAAAGCCTAGACCTAACTTCTCTACTAACTTAAAGATACTAATACGATTAGTATCCTCTAGATATATATATAGATCCTCTAAACCTCCCCGAAAACCCTCGACCTAAGAATATAGATATAGGCTATCTCCTAGGACTAGCTAGTAATACTAAGCCTATAGAGCATTCCTCTAGAAAGTTATATAATTACTATTAGAGTTAGTTAGAAGGAAGAGTAAGATAAAATAAAAGGCCTTACTAATTAAGAAATACTATAGGAACTTAAAGACCTAGGGGTAATTACTATTAAGAAACTTAAGAGTAGCGACCTAAGGATCTTTATAGTATCTAAGCCTATAAAGGAGAAACTAGTAAGTAAACTAGGATAGATCTAAAAGATACTCCCTAGTACTATATTAGAGACTCTAATATACTAGGTACTAGTCTATAGTTTTAGGACTATAGGTTTTAAACATTAAGGACCTAAGCTATATCTATAAGATCTAGGAGGAGAATAGAAGGCTCTACTTAAATCTTAAGATATCCTAGGTAGTCTAGCTAAAAAGCCTAAAGGCTAGGGAAGGTAAGATATACTCTTCTATTATCCTAAGTATATAGAGCTTAGCCTAAGTAAGGGAGATAGTATAGATAGATAAGTTCTTATATTACTATACTATTCTAACTCCTAGACAAGTAGCTATCTCTATATATTCCTTAGGAGGAAAAAAGCCCTATACCCTGCCTTCCTAATCTCCTTAAAGCCCCTTCTAGTTTTGTATAGTATTAAAAACCTCTACTCTCCCTTACGTTATTAGGGATACTAGGCCCTATGCTTAGTTATACTAATCTTTTAAATATTAAGAGGTTCCCTATATCTCTATTATTCTAACTAGATCGTGTTCGCTTCCTCTAGTTTAGTATCCTTTAGCTTATTCCTTTATAGCTTTTTAAGCTAGATAGGAGGGCCTCCTATTTAGGGAATAAGGTAGTATCCCTATCCCTTTCCTCTTATTCTTCCCTTCCCTTTATAAATATAGGTCTTTATCGGATCCTTCCTCCTATTTTCTAGTTAACTTCTATATTAGCTCTCTACTAAGCTAAGAACTATCCCTACCTTTACTTAGTATCTAGTTATATAACCTATAACGCTAGGAATTAGATTTCCTATATTAGTCTCTATACTTAGGTATTCTTTATAGGCTACCTTATATATAGTATAAGGGGTAGTTTGTATTAGATACCTAGTCCTTAGAACTAATATTATATTACCCCTAGGGAAGCTAGGGCCTAGAAGGTAGATCTAGGGCTATACTTCCCTTAGGAACTATAGGTATTAGGGTACTCTAAGTACTTCGACCTTTATATCTCCTCCTTCTTCTAGTACTCCTTAAAACCTCCTCTTTAGTTATTTCTCCCTTCTCTTTAGGATAATTAGTCCTAGATTACTACTCTAGTCCCTTATCCCTAGAATAGATTCCCTTCCTAGAAAGGTTAGCCTATCGATTCGGTATTAGTTCTTATAATAGTTATAGCTACGCTAGGCTCGATAGGTAGCTAGATAGTTTTCTAAATCGCTAGTTACCTTAGAGCTAGACTCCTTCGCGCCTAGGTACTTATCTTAGCCCTTAGGCTACGCTAGTAGGATAGGAGAGATTTAGCTCTATCGACGACGTCGTCGCCTCTAGGTTCGTAGCTAGTACTATATATAGGTACTCTCCTTCGCTAGCTAGAGAGATAATATAGAAAGGCCTAGTATCGTAAGGTATCCTCCTTACTATAGAGGAATTTTAACCCTAAATAGAGATCTATATAATACCTTAAGTATATATAATTTAGATATATTGTAAAGTACTATAGAGCTAAATAGATATATTATATAGAAAATATATAGAACTATATTAAATATATAAGTACTAGGGAATAATAAAAAAATATAGTAACTACTAAAATACCTATATAGTATAGTTACTATTATATAAGGTAAAATAGGTAGCTATTACTAAAGTAAGGATATTTAGGGCCTAAGTAACTAAGAGCTAGAGCTACCTAGCCTATCTAAAAGACCTAAAAGACTTAGAGGAATAGATAACTATTAGATCTAAGAGAAAAGCTACTAGAAGTATAAACCTAGACTAGGACACCGATAATAGGTTAAGAAGACTACTAAAAATTTAAAAGACTAGTAGATATAAACTCTACTATCCTAGTAGATAGATCCTAGAATAATAAAATCTCTCCTCTATTTCTCCTATCCTTAGGATAGGAAGGATAACTAAGCTAGAGCTATAGTAACGAAGCTATAGAAGATATATAGGTATATTAGAATACCTAGAATAAATAATAGTTAAGGGACGCTTACTATCCTATAGTACAACGTTAACTATAGTATAGACAAGATCTAGATACCGTTCCTCTAGTAGCTAGATCCTAAGACTTACTATATAGATAGATAGATATTTCATTTGCCTGTTGTAGTGCCTTTCGGCCTATGCAGGTCTGTTTCTATGTATTGTTTTGGGTAGGAAACCAACTTGGTTAGTGAAAACCTCCCTCCTGTCCTATTTACAAGTGTTGTCCTTCCTCGTTTCTTTGCTTTCCTTCCTCTAGGGTATACTAGTATCATGGTTGTTACCCTCTAACTACCTTGCCTACTACCCTACCCTTCTTTCCCCCTCTTCTTCCCTCCTTCTTATCCACTCCTTAGTTTCCCTTACTAGTGCAAATTGTTGCACGAATCCCTATTTAATAATCCACCTTACTATCCTCTTTAGGTCTTCTTT